>JAEVFF010000703.1:127779-162260 GCA_018901945.1 Pugionium dolabratum | reverse complement strand
ATTGATTTTAGTATGTTAGGTTGATTAATTGATTTTATATTACATATTAAAAACATTTAAAAATTTAGAGGGTTTTACTGTTTCTATATTTTAGTTAATTTAGAAATTTGTGTAAGATTTAGAAATAAGAAATCTATATAAAACTCAATGATTTTAAAATCTAACGTATGGATTTAATTTAATATTTGTAAATCTGCTTAAATTTAAGTAAAATCAATGATCCGTAACTTTTGTATTTTGAACTTGAAATCCATTAAAATTCACTGCAAAATCAAATTCACGTATATAAAATTTTCAATATTGAATAATATATGATTTTTAAAAAATTAACACATGATTTTAATTGAATTTTAAATTAGTTAAATAAAAAGAGTTAAAAGGGTAACATGTTCATCTTTTTGAGGTAACTTTTGGTGAATAAATATCCTCGGATATACTTTTTGATATAATAACTCTATACACCATATTTGTTTCTTTTTAGAAAACATGACAAAATTTTATGTCATCTTCACCCATTCTTTATAGTACATACCTGTCTTGAAACTAGAAAGAGTCCACGAAGGAAATGTTCTCAAGGTAGGCCTATCACAACTTCCTTAAATATTCATATGTAGCAATGCTTAAATTTTAAAATACTTAATATTTCCAAATATGGTAGCCGTAACCCCAAAAAAACAACAACTTCTTATTATATGATCGACTTCATATTGATTTTCCATCACATTACATATATATGATCAAAACCTTTTGATCATGTCGTGCATCGGTCGATAGTTCATAAAGCCAACTCGACGCACAAAATGAAACTTATTTAAAAGCTTAATAAGCTTCTTTACATTTCCCGATTATCAGAATACGAATATGCCGTTTGATCCACTACTACACCACCGTTTGAGTAAAACTGATCCACTGTGAAATCCAAATCCGGGACAACGAATCCAGACTCGCCGTCGTCCAAGTGGCCTACCCTATTCTGCTCCGTAGAAGAGTATTCGGAGACGGACGAGTCCGGCGAGCGACGACGAGGCCTAATCCTAACCGGCTCGTACTTACAAGAGCCAATCAAATGCGGAAAGTTGAGCTTCGCTTTTGATCCCCTAAGCTGAAACGCCGCTCTGTCGTAAGCCACGGCGGCATCTTCTGAGGTCTCGTAAGTCCCAAGCCAAACTCTAGCTCCGTTCTTCTTCGGATCCCTAATCTCAGCCGCGAACTTTCCCCACGGCCTCCTCCTCACTCCCCTGTACTGCATCCCCTTTTGTATCGGCGCGTGGGATCCACTCGCCTCCGCTACAACCGCCGTCTTCTTCTCGTTGCTCAAACTGACGGCTTCTGCCGCAGCCACCGGAGATGTGACGGGAGATGCGGTGGGTGTTGGTAACCAGCCGGAGTTAACGGCGTCGCGGAGAGTGTTGTAAATGGCCATGTCCTGTGAATCGTCGACGCTTAACGGTAAATCGCTCCAGTTTTCGTTTAAGATAACGTTGCTGAAACTCGGATTCCGGTAAAAAACCGGTGAGTTAACGCCGTTGTTGACGGAATCAGCTGAGCTTATTGAGTCGCTGTAGCTAAAACCCGACAT
The DNA here is from genome assembly GCA_018901945.1 of Pugionium dolabratum. Classification (NCBI taxonomy): domain Eukaryota; kingdom Viridiplantae; phylum Streptophyta; class Magnoliopsida; order Brassicales; family Brassicaceae; genus Pugionium; species Pugionium dolabratum. Next base: position 160,681 of record JAEVFF010000703.1, on the reverse strand, counting down.
TGATATACAACGTATATTAAAAAGCCAAGAATTAAAAGAGCTTGGAATGCTTCTGAATGGGAGAGAAGGTGGTTATAGGAGTAATGTTTGTGACACGAATGGAGTGGAAGAACACTGCGGAGGAGAACTTTAAAAGGGTATGGTAAGAGGAAGAAGGTCCATCGAAGGTTCTTCTGTGTTTTAAGACGTCGTAGCTTGAGGTGTTACGCTCTCAGAAGCTTCGTTTTAAAAAAAAAATTTCCCCTCGTTGTTTATAACAGAACGCTAACAAAAATATTAGTTATTTATTTCGTTTGGACTTTTGGTCTTTGTCCTTTGAGTCTTTCTTTTTTCAATACTTTTCTCCTTTCTTTCTTTTTTTGTTGTTGCAAATTTCACCTTTATATCATCATGTTGTTCATAATGATAGTTTCATGGATTTTTTTTTAATTGTTCTTGATACTTACTATCCAAAATTTTATAGTAAAATAATTATGAATACCGTAAAATAACATTTTTTAAGTTTATCTTCTAAATTTAATATATTAAAATAAAATTCATAAAATAGCAAAAGTTATTATGTAAGAAAATTATTTACCTCAAATAACTATATATAAAATTAAAATATAATGTTTGGGTTTACTTTTTTCAATTTAAGATTTAAAATTTTTTTATTAAAAAGAGATTTTTAATCATTCTAATATTAAATTTGTGCTATATTCAAAAATTTAAATGATTAGTAATATATCTGGAATAAAAACTTTAAAAAATACTATTTTAGTCAAATGCCCAAATAGAGTATCTATCATCATTTTATTCTCAAAGTAAAATGATGTTAAAAACTAAATTGTATTTAATATCAATGTCTTGATTTTTTGGTCGGATTAGTTTCTGTGAAATTAGTTGGAACTTGGATTGGTTTAAATTATTATTTTTAGTATGTTAGTTTGGTCTTCGTGGAATAAGTTGAATTTCGTACCTTCCATTCCGGTACGCAAGTATGGATCACTCAAAATTAATTATATAAAAATAATTTTGGAGGACCAACAAAAATGATTGGATGAATATCTAGATTTAGTAACTGCCCAAACTCATATATTGTATGTAAATTAACATAGAAAAATTGACATTCATAAAAGATGTAAACCAATGGTAAAAGATGATCAAACTTTTTGAATGGTCAACGTGGTCGGAATAGAAAGCTACATAATCTATTATAAATGTTTCCAACGCGCAACACAACAGTGGAAAGTCAACCAACCAAATTACGAAACTAACTAGATTCGTTAAAACAACGACAGGTCTAACAAAGTATATTAATTGTACATAATACAAATTTTCCCACGTGTGGAGTGAATAAAACATAAGATTTTATATTTTTTTTTTAAAAACCATTCCACACGTTTAAATTTTTTTAATCAGACATCGACTTTAACTAACAATATTCCTTCTACGCCATACATTTGCTCTGCAAAATTATACAAACAGATATGTTAAACAAAATTCATTTATTAACCGTTCAATTCGTATTAGTTGAAGATGGCCTTGATATATTCTACTAATCAGGGTTTGAAGTGTATTTTGTGAAAACAAAACAAATAATCATTTCTCATTAGAAAAAAGATAATTAATCGAAAAAACACAATTTCCACGTGCTAACGAATGTTATAAAATATTATTAAGTCTGACGTGGCAAGGGGTCGTAGTACCACTGTGACTGTCAACGACACGTTTTCTAGTTGTGACTTTTGTCTTTGCTCACTCTATTCGTTTTTTTTGTTAAAGAATAATAAAAGAAATTGAACGATAAAAAAAATGAAAGTAGAGATGTATTTCACTTTTTAATTTTTTACAATCATAGTGGTGATATTTATAGTGTTAGTAAACCGACTTATGAAGTCGGTTGCTAAAGATAATTATTTATAACACTCCCCCTTAATTATATATTATTATAAATTATTACGTATTATTTCGTTAAAAACTTTATCATGTAAAAACTTAATGGGATAAAAATTATGATAAGGGAAAAAGAGTGCAGATACGTAATCTTCCCCTGAAGAAGATAAATATAATTTCTTCATAGATCCCGTAAATAACACATTCCAATATTCTGAACATATTTTTTTGAAAGTTGTTGTAGGAAGTGCCTTAGTGAATAAATCTGATGCATTATCGCTTGAACGAATATACTCGATGTCAAGTTCTTGATTTCTCTGTAGTTCTTGGATATAAGAGAAGAATCTCGGAGGAATATGTTTTGTCCGGTCACTCTTGATATAACCTTATTTGATTTGGGTGACACATGCAACATTATCTTCAAATAATTTTGTTGGCTCTTTATTGTTGGTTAGTCCACTTGTTCTTTCGATATGTTGGATTATGTTTCTGAGCCATACACATTCTCTACATGCTTCATGAAGGGCAATGATTTCTACATCTTTCAATATCTTTTTCGTATAATTTGATTGATGCACAAATATTCCATCTTGGAAATGCTCAATTTGGAGTCCTAGACAAAATTTTATCTTTCCAAGATCTTTCATTTCAAATTCTTCTTTCATATGAGTTCTTGCATTATCAATTTCTTTTTCAGTTCCAATTATATTCAGGTCAACTACATAAACAGCAATGATCACAAAGCCTGATGGGGATTTATTTATAAATACAGAAGGACATATCGCATTATTAATATATCTTTTTTTCAATAGATATTCACTTAAGCGATTATACCACATGCGTCCGGATTATTTTAACCCATATAATGATCGCTGTAATTTGACTGAGTATAATTCTTTGGGTCCTTTAGAGATCTTTGATCCTTTTGGGATCTTGAATCCTTTTGGGATTCTCATGTATATATCACTATCAAGGGTTCCATATAGGTATACAGTCACGACATCCATAAGGTGCATTTCTAACCTTTTGGATAATGATAAACTCATTAAATATCTAAATGTAATTGCATCCATGACCAGAGAATATGCTTCTTCATAGTCTATTCCCGGTCTTTGAGAAAACCCTTGTGCAACAAGACGAGCTTTATATCTAGTGACCTCGTTTTTCTCATTTCTTTTTGTTATAAAAACCCACTTGCACCTAACTGACACTACATCTTCACGTGTAATGACAATGGGTCCGAAAACATTTCTTTTTTGTAGAGAGAATAATTCATTTCTCATGGCTATCTGCCATTTTTCCCAATCAGATCTTTTTTGACACTCTGTTACAAACATTGGTTCTGCGTCATCATTTTTATTTTCAATTTCTTTGGATACAGAAAAGGAGAATATTCCATTAATATCTTCTATGTCATTTCTAACCCATAATTTTCTATTTTGGGTATAGTTAATTGAAATCTCATATGTTCTATATTGCGTTCGTCTTCTAGACGGAGTTCCACTTCATGGTTTTCAAAAACCTATTTGCATATGTCTTCCGGACATTCCGTTTGAGTTGGTTCCTCTATAATCTTTTCACAAATATTTTCGAGATATTTTTTGTAAGGTTCTTCCAGAACCTTTTGACTTTGTTCTCCCAAATACTTTTTCTTACGGGGATTTTTACCTTTTGAGCTTATCGATCTCCCCCTCTTTAACTGAACTCTAGGTTCATTTATTTTATCGTCATCAATATGTTCTACAGGAACATTAATTCTTGATGGGACATTCATAGCGGGTATATATGATTTCGTCACTCGTTTTGTATCTGTGAATGCATCTGGCAACTGGTTTGCAATATTTTGCAAATGTACGATTTTCTGAACTTCTATTTCACGTTGCTTTGTGGGAGGATCAAGATAGAACAAAGATGGCGTACAACATTTAATATCTTCTTGTACTTGTTTAATTTCTCTCTCTAACGTAGGAAATTCATTTTCATCAAAATGGCAATCGGCAAATCGTGCCGTAAATATGTCACCAGTTCGTGGTTCAAGATACTGAATAATACTTGATGATGTAAATCTAATATAAATCCCTAATCTTCTCTGTGACCCCATCTTTGTTCTTAATGGTGGAGATATCAGAACATAAACCGTATACCCAAAAACTCGGAGATGGGATACATCGGGCTTCTGGCCAGATGTTAATTATAATGGGGAATATTCATAATATGCACTTGGTCTTATCTGTATCAATGCTGCCGCATGCAATATAGCATGACCCCATACTGAAATTGGGAGATTTGTTCTCAAAATTAATGGTCTCGTAATAAGTTGTAACCGTTTTATCAAAAACTCAGTCATACCATTTATTGTATGAACATGCGGAACTAGATGTTCAACATCGATTCTGAGAGCCATACAATAATCATTAAAGGTTTGTGACGTGAATTCACCAGCATTGTCAAGTCTTACTATCTTTATAGTATAATCAGGGAATTGCGCTCTTAATCTGATTATTTGGGCAATGAATCTTGCGAAAGGCATATTTCGTGTGGTTAATAAACACATATGTGACCACCTACTTTATGCGTCAGTTAAAACCATAAAATATCAAAATAGCCCACATGATGGGTGAATAGGTCCACATATATCACCATGTATTGTTTCTAAAAATACTAGAGATTCATTACTAATTTTGGCTGGTGATGGCCGAGTAATAAGTTTTCTTTGAGAACATGCTTTACACAAAAACTCGCGTAATTGAAAAATCTTCTGGTTTTTCAATGAGTGGCCATTAGAATTTTGCATAATTTTTCTCATCATAACTGATCCAGGATGTCCTAATCTTTCATGCCAGACTTTGAATGTACTCGTAAACTTCTGGTTTACTGTGATATACGATTCAATTATATTTATTTTTGTGTAATATAATCCAGAGGACATCATTGGTAATTCTTTCAATATTTGTTTCTGCTCCTATGTAATGCAAAGAGATTCAATGTTATTTTTTTCTCATTGTCTCTATGTGATATCCATTTGTATGGATGTCTTTGAAACTTAATAAGTTTCTATGAGACTCGGGGAAATATAAAGCATCATTTATTTCAAATTTTGTTCCCCTTGACATTGAAAAACTAGCTCTTCCGGAGCCTATGATAATATTTGCATTACCCGATATTGTATTCACGCTTCCGACGGAATCTTTCATTTTGAGATAAGAGAAAAACTTTTTGTCTTTAAGTATTGTATGTGTTGTAGCACTGTCTGCTAGGCATATATCTCCATTTTCATTCTCAAAAAGATACATTTTCTAGATTAAAATATTGATAAAGATGTATTAATAAATGTTAAACACACATATTTCAAAATCAACTTATATTATAACAAAACTATTTTACGTTAGGTAATTAAAGTTCAAACTTACATATATTTTTCAAAAAGACATTAAGTTTTGTTTTTGTTCGTAAGGAAACTAAATACCACTTTTTATATATAACATTAAACTTAATTATCTTGTTCTTTGGTATTCTCAGAATCAACCAGAAAATCAGCAACATCGAGATATGCATTTCCATCGAAAGAAGGTCCGGGTTCATCCGAGATAAAGTTGGTTTCACTTTCTTTTCCTCTTTGTTTCTGTGACTCTTGATACAGATTAGCCAAATATTTTAGTGTACGACAGGTACGAGACTAATGTCCTTTCATGCCACATCTGTAACAAATATTTTCGTATTGTATATTTTAGCGTACAGCAGGTAAGCGACCAACTTCATTTTCGTGGACTTTATTCTTTCTCCCGAATTTGAATTCATTGGGACGAAAACCTCTTCTTTTTCCTTGTTCACGTCTACCTCCTCGTCCATGTCCACGACCACGACTATGGCCTCGACCACGTCCATGTCCTTGCCAATAATTGTAACTGGATGATACAACATTCACTTTTGGGAATGGAGCTGATCTAGTGCAATGAGATTGATTGTTCATCATCACAAGTTCATTATTTTGTTCAGCAACAAGGAAAACTTGCATTAACTCTGAGTAACGAGTATATCCCTTTGCTCGATATTGTTGTTGTAGGATTACATTTCCAGGATAAAATGTTTGGAGAGTTTTTTCAATCATATCATAATCACTTACTTTTTCTCCACATAATATCATCTTAGAAGTGATTCCAAACAACGTGGAATTATATTCACTTACACTTTTATAATCTTGAAACCGGAGGTTTAACCACTCATGTTTAGCTTTTGGTAAGATCACATATTTCTGGTGATCAAACCTATCTTTGAGTGATTGCCAAAGATCTGCAGGATCTTCTTTTGTGATATATTCGTCTTTTAAACCATCATGGATATGGTGGCATAAAAATATCATGGCTTTTGCTTTTTTCTCATCGGATGTTGTTTCCGAACTATCGATGGTGCCAAGAAGGTCTTTTGCCTTTAAATGTATTTTTGCAGCTACTGCCCATATCATGTAATTTTTTCCAGATATATCAAGGGCAGCAATCTCGAGTTTTGCCAAATTTGACATTATAACTACACACGTAATAAAACAATGTGTTAAACATCAGTTTTATAAAAAAAATCATTTTACAATTATTTTTAATAAATAATCATGATAAAATTTTGGGTATAGATTTTAATTTATTAATATTATTATATATATATTTAATAAATATATATAATCGGTTTTAAGAATTTAAACATAAAGATGACATAAATTAATTTATGATAAAATTATAAAACATTAGTGAATATAATAACACATAAATTAAAATAATTTCAGGAGGCATTGCTTACCATATAAATGAGGAGGCAGCATCTACCATATAATATTGAGAAGGCAGAGCCTACCATATAATATTCAGAAGGCAGAGCATACCATATATTATTTAGAAGGCAGAGCCTATCATATAATATTTAGAAGGCAGAGTCTACCATATAATATTTAAAAGGCAAAACCTACCATATAATATTTAGAAGGCAGAGCCTACCATATAATATTTAGAAGGCATAACCTACCATATAATATTGAGAAGGCAGAGCCTACCATTTAATATTGAAGAGACAGAGCCTACCATATAATATACACATGTATTAATAAAATAGAATTTTACCTTATTTTATAATCTCAGGTAGATGGTAGAAACACTCGTACTGGTAACGTGTTAAAGAATAATAAAAGAAGTTGAAAAAAGTTGAACGATAAAAAAGGTGAAAGTAAAGATTATTTTACTTCTTAATTTTTTATAATCGGGTGATATTTATAATGTTAGTAAACGGATTTATGAAGTGGATTGCTAAAGATAATTATATATAACAGTTTTGTGTTTTTGTAACAACTTTCTATATAGAGACAGATTTAAATAATTCTATTAAATATTTCCGAATATATATAATAAATAAACAAAGACAAGACCTTCGTACTTTGTCTTCTTCTTTTTTTTCCATCGTTGGTACTTTTTTCTGTGCTTGCTACGTAGAACATCACGAATTTTTATATAGGTTAGGTAGCAGGCTATTCCCTAATGCTTTTGGGAAAGATGAAGTTAGGTTTTGTTTTCTTAAATGGGCTTAGATAATGGGCCAATACCCAGATAAATGAAGTTTAATGAGAAGCCCGTTATAGGTTGCTCAATCAAAATCAAGGGACCAGCTTTCAGCGCGCTGATGGAGTCTTTAGATGCCCGGGACCCGCTCACACAAAAGAAGTTAGAGCTAGGAGCATGCCAGAGAAGAGTGGAGGACGAATTGCTGAAGCATTCAAAGACAATAGAAGTAACAAGAGCCATGACTTTGAATCACTTGTAGACAGGTTTGCCTGGTGTGTTCCAAGCTTTGACCAGTTTCTCTGCTTCACGGAGTTCTTACAAACGGTATGCACTAGCTCATACTCCATCAAATAGTACACAGTATATTTACATACGTTATTTACTATATAGTTGAAAAATACAAATACTATATAGTTAAAAGATTTTGATGGGTAAAAAGCTCCAGAGCTGGAAATTTCCTATCGCTATGTATTCTTACGTCGTGCTGGTTGTTTGATAAAATTGTTTAATTCTGATAAGAAAATGTATATATATGGAGTCTTTTTTTATAAAACAAATTCTAGAACTTGGCTTTTGATGTATGGGTATGAAATGTATTTAATTCTCAGCAGCTACATGTTATAATGAAATCTCTTGAAATTAATGAAAGAACAAACTCGTTTAAACAAAACACAGAAACACGAATTGATTGTACATTTTGCAGTCAATGCCGACGCCAAAATCAATTCAGTTTCAAGATTTATTATACATTATTGGATCATTGTACATTTTGCTTTTGGGGCCACTAAAACAACAGTAGTGGTATTAAGGAGAAATTTTAAAAATATATAATTCCGACTTGGGCCTTTCGTTCTGCTTACAAAAGTTTTGGTTCCATGGAAGAAGATTTAATCTCCGATACTAAAAAGGACCTAAAATGCTAACTAAGTGACCAAACAAAGAGAAACTATTGGAGGAACAAAAAAAACAAGCTTTAGAAAAACTCGAAGTCTAGAAATTTACCACCAGATTTCGTGTCTGCTGCTGCTGATACTGGTGGTGGTGCAATCATTCTCTTGCTATTGCTACCAAACCCAACTGGATTAATAGGTCCATACTTTGGTGGCGGTTCGGTCTCCATTTGTCTAGGTACTTGAGGAGGAGTACTACACCTTATCAATGCCCAATTCACACCTTCAAAGAATGGATGCTGCTTTATCTCCGTGGCTCCTCTTTTTGTCCCTAACCTGTTCTTTGGATCTTTCACTAGTAAAGCTTGAATCAAGTCCCGGCCTGCATAGCTAGTCGCTGGTGACTCTGGGAATTTTAACTGTTCTCCAACTACATTGAAGAGAGTCGCTCGGTTTCCAGATCCTTTAAACGGGGTTTTCCCGTACAGAAGCTCATGCACGAAGATACCAAAAGTCCACCAATCCACTGCACTTCCATGTCCTTCTCCTTTGATGATCTCTGGAGCTAAGTACTCGTGTGTTCCAACAAAGGACATGGACCGTGTGTTAGGTTCAGCGACTAACTCTGGGAGAGAAGCTGAGTGTGATTTGAAGAAATCCGTCTGGGTTTTACGTGTCTTGTTCTTTTTGTTTTTGTTATTGAAGATGCTGCGCGGTAAGAAGCATGAGGGTTGGATGATGCAAGCTGATGTAGGCTCCATACAAGCAGGTTGAACGCAGAATGCACCTCGTCTAGATGGATCAGAGTCAAATGTTTTGATGAGTGTTGGAGAAACCGCACATCTCAGCGAGAGATCAAAGTCAGAAAGCATTATGTGACCATCATCTCGAACCAGAACATTCTCAGGTTTCAAGTCTCTGTAAACGACACCGAGCATATGGAGATACTCGAGTGCTAGCAACACTTCTGCAGCGTAAAATCTGCCCCCAAAAGATATATGTGAAACATCTTAAGTAAAGTGAGATACACTTTAGCTTGGGAAACATTGAAACCAGATAGAGAAAACATACCGAGCAGCGTACTCGGAGAAATGCTTCCCGGGTTGACGTTGTCTTAAAGTGTGCAGATCACCTCCAGGACAGAATTCCATGACTAAACACGAGAATCTGTCTGTCTCAAAATGTGTGTACAATGTCGGTAGAAATGGATGATCCAATAGCTGCAAAATTTCCCTCTCGGTTTGAGCTCGATTCAACTTCTTCCTGTTCTCAAGAGAAGCTTTATCCATTACTTTCACAGCAAAATAACACCGAGTTCCGCTTAACTCAGCTAGATAGACACTCCCGATATCCCCACAACCTAATCGTTTCAGTAACTTGAAGTGGCTCATCCCCAAAATTCCATCTCGAGTCCGAATAGCCAAAATAGCATTCCACCTAGGATCATTGCCTTTGTGTGGCTTGTTAAGGCTTCCTGTGAAATTGCTCCAGCTGCTTTCTTCGCTTAGGCCGCTACTATCGCTTGCTCTGCTTCCACTTGTTTTGGTGCTTTCAAACGAATCCAACACCATACTGATACTCCTGTCACAGTAATTTTTGTCCATACTAAGCACAACATCGCTTCGCTGTGTAGTATTTGTTGCAGAAGAGCTATTAGCAATACTCATAGCCCGGGCGAAATTCATACTTTCGACACTACTAGTATGTGGGCTCGCATTGGTGCTGGTAGGCAGAGACGCATCCCAAACACATTCCTTGTCTGAATCTGGTGGTAGCAGAGAGTTTTCTGTGTTCTGCGATGCACGAGCCACAGAGAACGGGGACAACAATGCAGCAGGTTCATCGAGTATGCTTCCTGCGGGGGAGAGTATACCCATGCTTGGCTTCTTTGGAGGCACGCAGAGCGAGAGATCCTCGAGACAGGGTCCTTTAGTAGTAGACATGTTCTTCATCAAGCAAACCGAATCAGATTTGTTCTTCTCGCTGATGGGCACATAAACAGTTGTTATAAGATCCATATCATCGGGTTCTGGAGGATGACTAACCCCACGGAATGAGCTAGAACCAGCTTCCTCACACATATCATTGCTTCCCTTACAAGTAATATCCTCATCATCAGCCACGATTTCTTCAATCTCCAGCAAAGGATACTTTGCTTTCATCGTTCTAACAGATGTTACTACAGGCTCAAACTCCTGAAAATCATTCAGGTCACCACCAAATTGACCCATTATCATCTCTTCTCTATGCACATTCAGAACCTGGCTTAGTTCTCTCCCCAACGTCGTAGCTGAATTCACCGGTCTTGCCGTGTTGTATCGCGCAGATCGTTCCCTCAAAGAATCCAAATGCATATCAGTGGCATTGGCATTGGCACTAATCGTATCTCTAGTTTCCAAGTCTAAGTATTGCTTTCTTGACAATTGACCAGAGACAGGACCTTTACTAGGAAGTCTCTTGAGCTCAGCAACTCTTTCCATATCCAGCTTTCATGCGATCTCTACACCAACCTAAATCTCCCTATACCTTAAAAAGCAAATAATATCAGCTAAATATCAAACCTTTGACCTCAATCGACTTAAGCACTACAAAAATAGAATAGAAACTGTAACACATGATTTGGGACTAATCTTCACATATGATTTCAAAACAAAGAATAGATAGAACGACTGTGTCTCACTAGTGCTTTTCATTCTTCAATCTGGAATTTCCAGAAACCTTCGTCAGAATAGACAAAGCCTAACTAAGAGTTTCCGGAAAGCTCAAAGGGTGAAGAAACATTATAGGGATTAAGAAGTGTTCATTTACAAAATCAATAATTAAAAAAAAACACCCAAATAGAAAACGACAAATGAAAGAAAATTCCAAACAGGAATCACCAACCGAAACAAGAAGCGAATATCGCTGAGATCGAACAGTTTTCCGGTACAATGCAGCCGAGACCGGGAAAGACTTAGCATCGGAAAATATTCCCAACGAGGAAGAGAACAATCTCGAAATCGATCTGTAGCAGAGACGAGGGGAAACAAAAGAACCCTTAGGCTCTGGAAATTAGAGTTGGAGTCGTATAGCTCTAACAAAAGCTTTTGCTTTTGCTTTATGTGTATGTAGACTGCGACTGACGGTAACGAAGAAAGTTATTTAAATCAATATATTTTCTTTTTATAAAAAGAAGGAGAAGTGGGGTCTATATTCTGTAGGGTCCAGCCATTAAAGTGGGACCTACATGTGCTCCTTCTTCTACCTACAATTTGGTTTGAGACGTTTCTTATTATGGTTGATCAAAGGTGTTTTCAGAGATTCCGTTTAGATTAAGACACTTTTATAACATTATACAATCATTAATGGTTACTATGAACATAACATATATATATATATATTTTGGTAGTTTGTTAATTCAATGAACAAAGGGGTATAGTATTTATCAAAAAAACAACGATATAGCTATTCCTTTTATGAGAGATTGAAACTATTCCTTTTGTTGTGTAATAAAATATAGGAAAAATGAATAGTGAAAGAAAGAGACAAGGAATCAAAAACCTTGTGGATTTGTGAAAACACTTTTTTGACCCACCATCACATATGTTGGTTAGCTTTTTTCTTATTTTTCTGCCCATTTCCCATCACTTTAATTTTTCCCTTTTGTTTCTATTTGCCCGCAGATTTTTGTCTTCATTTGAGCATTTATTCATAGAATTTGAATGGTGACGAGTTGAAGAACAAGTGAAATAAGGGGAAATATGAGTGGAGTAATGGAATGTGATATACAACCATCATAGTTATTAAGTTTATACTATTAATAATAAATAGATCATGACGATACGTAGCATGAAATTTAGAGTACCCTCATTAGTGAGATACTTGAAAGAATAGTTCAAAATATAATATTTATATTTTTCAAAAAAATATTTACAATACCATTTTGTGTTTTGTTCCAGAAATAATACTGCTAATTTTTCTTCAAAAACCATCACAAATCATTATGTAAATATTTGCTTACTCTAAATACAATATTGTATTTGAAGTCCAATATTCTAATTTACTCATTTAAAATAATTTTTAATTTTTTAAAGTTATATTGTGTTATTTTTGAAAAATGTTAGTGATAGTATATTTTAAAAAAATTAAAAGTGTGGTACTTTTGAGAATTGCTCTATTTTAAATATATTTTAATTATATAATTGAATTTTATTTTTCAAAGACTGAGCTACTTAAAGACAAATGTTTGTTGAGTTTCTCAAGAACCAATTCTCATTCTATCTACACCTTTGTGTTTATGTTTTAGTATAAGAGACTCAATGAAATATAAGTTTTGGAGATGCTCTTATAAAATTTTAGAAATAAATTGAATATATTTGATCAGTTGAAAATGTAAAAGTCTCTTGATAATTAAAAGGAAATTCAATTAATTAAGTCTCTCCAATTCCAGTAATTTATGTTGAATCTACTAACTTTGGGCAGATGGGGGCCATATTAATACTCTATTTATAATGGAACAGTTGAGTTTGAATTGACATTATTTTGGAAGCAATGATTAGTGGTCATTGTTTGCTATAATAGTTTTTTAATCAAAATTAAAAAAATCAATGTTGGACCTCGACGCTCTAATCATGGTGGGCTTAGTGAATGATGCTTTATTTGTCTGCAAAGTAAAAAAAAAGCTGCGACGATAATTTTCTTAGAATTTTTTTTAAAAAATTAACACAGCTAATAGTGAATAAAAATCATTAGTGATTATAATTTGGAAAGCTGAAGGAATTCTCCGAGGCAAAAGGAAGAACAAAAATAATACTACACAGTCATAGTTGTCGGATGAGAAAGGTTAAAAGACGGAAACGACCTTCAAATTAAGACGGTAAAGGCTTTGGAGACGAGGTTTTGGTGGAGGGTAAAAGCGGTAATAAAGATCAGTTAGATTGCGCGTGGATTGGAGGGATCTATGTCTGAGACAGTTTTATCTTTATCTTTCTAACCAAACGATCCAAAACACATGCAGTGTCTCGTCCTTATATTTACTTTTTATTTTGCAATCGCTTAAGACAAATTTAATGTGCTTCGATTTTGTAATCTTTCTGAAATCGTGTCTCCGAGAAAGTTCATATATTAAGAAATTCCCATCAATTTATTCGAAATGTGGATCGTCGTTGTAATATTTATCTTGTAATTTTAAATTCCCAGCCCCACACCCAATTCAGCTTGAATCTTGTTTTGTATTTTGATCCAACTAATTAAAGAATAGATGATTGATGTATCTTGAAATATCATTTTTAACACCAATTAATAAAATTGTAGTATATATATTATACATCTCATACGTCATATTAGTTTACTCATATTCAATCGATTTCAACATACAATATTATTATAAAAATGGTGATTCCCTTAGTTTAGTTACTAAACTAATTATCCGATCGATTGATTTATAATATAATTAAGAACAAATATATTTTAGTACATTTCACACAAATTAAAAACAAGTTTATAATTTCACTGTAGCTCAGAAATGAATTGAATTTTTGCTATTTTCTATATTTCTTATAGTTTTAGTTATTCATGTTTATTATTCACTTTTACATTAGAATCATAAAACTTTAGTTTTAAAAACCTAAATAATCTAAAACAATAATGATATCACGAAACATAAAAAATTGTATGTACCATGAAACGATAATATTTTTTAGATTCAATAATCTGAGATACGATTTATAAATGTTTTGTTGAGCTGATCATAATATGTGAATATTTTGTGTAAAGTTCTTCAAAATGTATGCAGTTAAATAAATCATACTTGTATGAACATTAATCAATCATCTCGATATTCATATTTTTGGTATCTCCTAGACTCATTCTTCTATAATATGTTTAAGAAAATTGAAAACCATTTACTAAACACGAATCTCTTAAGTAATGATGATGTGTTTGTATTTAGTAACTAGATTCATACCCACACTATGCGTGGGGAAAAATATTCACAAAATTATAATTTATTAATTTATTAGTAAATATAAATTAAATATTTAACTTTTATTTAAAATTACTTTTAACATTAATTTTTGTATATAAAAATTAAGAAAAGAAAATAATTATTTTTTACGAATTTAATAGTATTTTTTTGTTAGTTTAATAAAATATATTAATTCTCTAACCAAATTAATAACAATGATATAATTGTAATTATTCTAATAAGTTAAACTTGTTTTTATATTTATTTGAAAGTTACTGTAGTGATGACATGTCAGCATGATAATTCTGTTAATAACATGTCAGAGTAAGATTATTTTCTTAAAATATTTCTCAAATAATATATTAGAGATTGCGGTAGTAACTTAAATATATTTATATTTATTTGAAATTATTTATAAATTAACGTATAAAAAATTTTAAAAAATAAAAATTATTGTTTTGCAAATGTAATAGTATTTTTTGGTTAGTTGAATAAATTATATTTATTCTCTAACCAAATTAATATCAGTGGCATGTATTATAATTATTCTAGTAACTTAAACCATTTTATATATTTAAACTGAAACTCGTTGTGGTGTTGACATGTCAGCATAATATTTTTGTTATTAACACGTCATGATAAGGTTATTTTGTTAAAAAACTTCTCAAATAATATATTAGTGATGTGAAAATTAATGGATGTGAATGTGTGGAATACATGAATATGGTATCTTTAAAGGTGGGGTTTGAATCTGAGCCTTCTCTTTGTTTTCAAAAGCACTTAGAAGAACAATAAAGGAAGAGTTTGAAACTTTGAACGCGAAAAGATAGACTTATCGAAACAATACAAAGGGAAAAAGTAACACAATTCCTAGTTTTTGGACTCTCTTCCGATTCCATTCTCATCACATTCTGCTTTATTCCTCCCTCTTCACTTTTGCCTAATAATTTTTCCTGTCAAATAAACTAATCTAAGTACTCTTTGGGTTTGATATTTTCACTCATTCTGGATCGGATCATTGATCAAGCCCATTAAGGTCTTAGCGTGGTGGAGAAGGAATCGTTTCTTACGTATTTGTCTTCTTTGAATTTCTCTCTTTTTTCGTATTGGGCTTATGGGCTTTCAATAATACATGAGATTTCAAGACTTTTTTAGTAAACCAACGTTGTTTTTGTTTGTTTTGATTTCATTGTTCTGTAATTAGATTTACGCAAATTTATAATACTCTTTTGGAATATAAACTTAAAAATTTGATATTTTAGATAATTACCCAATTATATTTGAAGGTTTCGAATTATAAAAAGTTACACAAGTTTTGTTATAATGCTCAAGATCTACTTAATTCATGTTTATACATATAAATACCGACCAGCATATAATATACGTACTAAACATTATATAGTGTTTTAACCAAAAACATCATCTACTCACAAAAGTTGCCCAGACGATTAATAAACTAGGTGAATAGCTTGTTAGTTTTTAATTATGCGACATATTTAGATACAATCAAACTTCTATATCGAAAGTCCATATATCAAAAGAACAATTTTCTACAAAGATTCTTTTAACCAACTTAAAATTCAGTTTAATTAAGTTCAGTTTGTCTTTAAAATAGCCGGCATAAAATATACAGTGTTCATAATTAAGTTCGAAGTCTCAAATCTATGTTAGATACCTCGAACACTCTGCGTTATCAAAATTGATATGCGCGAAACATGAAGTTAATTTTCAAATTGTCACAATCGACCAAAAAAGTACGTGCATGGGAGAGCTTGAAATAAAGGTGAGAGTTGGGTGAGAAAGATTAGGACATGCATTAATTGATTTTTTATTATTTGACTAATTCCTAGTTCTTTTTTTTGATGGTTGTTGGGCAGCCGCATTTTTGCATAATGTTGAGATGCAGGAAGCATAAACATTTAGGCATATACACACACACAAACTTACTTTTGTCAAATATAATTTCCGTTATATATTAAATATTGTTTCACTAGCGACAAGAATTTTATTTCATTATAACTATATTATTTGATTTTTTAATATAATTTTTTATTAAATTTTTCTATTTAATTTGTCCCAACTTTTATTACAGTGTTTACAATCCATTGTTATTGTATAATGGTCTCCGCATGTCGTAGGTTGTGTGGGTCTTTCTTCAAAAGTCGGCTGAAAGCTAAGCTTCAAGATGCCATTTGTATCATTCAAATTCTATGTATTTTTGGTCTATCACATGATTCACGCAAAAGGGGACTTGGAGGAAACAGCTTTTTTATTATCCTTGTTCATATGTATATTTATTAAGTTATCAATCATTTCGAATACAGGAAGATGATGCAAGTTTTTTTTTGCCAACAAAGATGATGCAAGTTAGCTTGTGTGCAACGAACAACTAGTTTTTTTCTTCAATAAACGTTGATATATTTATCATAAATGTTATTTAATCATATGACTACGAACCAGTTTATTTAAAGGAACAGTAATTTTAGGAGTTGTGATTATATATTAATACATGTCAATAATTTAAATTTCTTTAATTTAAATTCCTCTAACTTCCTCTAATTTTTTTAATCAATCTACGATAAGGATTTCATTACCAAAAAATGGAAAAATAAATATAAAACACCAGTTAAAAACGAACATAAATATTATTTATTTTTCTTTGTAAAATAAAAATATTAAGACCCGTGTTAGAAAAAAAAAACGCAGAACGAACAAACAAAAGTTGCAACTAAAATAAATCTTTGGATTTGTGTTGAAGCCTTAAAAGTGGTCGGAGAGTCTAGTAAAACGGTTTGAACCACAATAACGGGAAACGCAAAAGTCAAAACTTTGACTATATATGTTGTTTTCTCGTTTTATCAACTTCAATCATTAGGAAAAAATGAAATGACCCAAAAAGACTTCGATATAATTTGATCTCAATGTGTGGCGATCCACTCTAAACTCCCTCGAAAATAGTACAAGTACGTAGTTTAACTCAAAAGTAACAATGATTACTTTCTACAACTGTACATATATCGACTGAGTATATCTTCAAAGCTATAGGTAACATTATAAGCATGGGTCGGTGAAGCGATGTACGATCTGTATATATATCAAGACTACGACGTGCCTATACGGCTTAATTCATGCATGCCATACATTCTCCCTCTACGTCACCGCAATATTAGTGGTGTTGACCGTACGTTGTCATGCACGTTTCAGTTAAATGATTTTGTTTTTCATGACCAGCGGATTTCATTAGGACTTAAGTTAACACTAGTTTCTAAGGTCATGCTTGCATTATGTTTGGGGTGGCATAAAATAGAAAGCCTATGATAAAAAATCGATTGCTGATTTCTAGTTCTACCATCGAGCGATAATCACTAGCTACAATATATATTACGGTTTAATATCTTCTTCGAACCACTACATTGAAAGTAACATTATACTAGATTTGATTGTTAAGTTTAATTTGATGAATTTTGTGTATTTTTATCTGTAATGAAAAGATACTTTTATAAAAAAATTTTGTCATTTATACCACAACGCATCGGTCCACTAACTTAACATTTTTATACGAAAGAAATTAGAGCCGAATTCCACACTTTTGAGATGAATATAGAGATTACACCACTTATTATTCCTTTGTATTTTTACAAGTTTTAATTAGCTCAATTAGGTCATGTAATTAAATGAACCTAATTAAAATGAGTTTGTAGGTCCATATTAATAATAAAGATTAAGACTGAATTGAAACAGTTCACGAATGATTAGTTCCTCGGTCAAGTCACCTTCCAGGGCCGGTCTGACTTCTAAGCAGTCTTAAAAAACATTTGAACCATATATAGTTTCATTTCGTAGTGATTAATTACTTTAATAAGAAAATTATATATATATAATTAATTATGTGCGAGTTTTAGAATTAATCTTGAATCAAGAGTTGATAAATTTTGGGTTTGGTAATGTGACCAATTATATCATATTATGAGCATCCACTTTAAGTTAGCTAAGTATAATTGGTTAGATCTCTTAGTTTTTTTTTGTCAAAATTTTTAGTGGTTCAAATTTTACATTCCGTATATTTTACAACAATTTAACTAAATGAGTCACAGAAGTTATTTTAGGTTTATTTAACAAAATTAAAGAAGAAGTTATTTTAGGTTTCTTTAACAAAATTAAAGAAGAAGTTATTTTAGGTTTCTTTAACAAAATTAAAGAAGAAGTTATTTTAGGTTTCTTTAACAAAATTAAAGAAGAAGTTATTTTAGGTTTGCGGCCTTCAAAATCTAAAGACCGGCCATGTATGTGATGTGACATGTACATTCAATATCTTCTCCGATATTCATTATACGATGTATTGATCGAGCGGGGTACAGTCAATGTTCTTTTTACTAGGTGATTAAAGTTATTTATGATTGTGAATTTAAGGTCACTTACGATTTTGGATACGAGGTTAATTATGATTTAAGCTGTTTTATTTGCATACTGGAATGCTTATTGAACCACCAACTATTCTAGCATGTAACATCCCTAATATATTGGAGGATAACGATTTCCTTTTGCTTTTGCCTTACCAAAACATTGTTGTTGTTACGAAAACATTGATGTTTTTTATGGAAAAATAAATAAATTAATCTTGTGGAAGGTGTTTTCCTAGTAACAAAGAAAATAAACAATATTTGTATTTGTAAATAATAGATGTTTTAGAATTTTTACATATATATATATATATATAAATTGATTATAAATGGATTTTTTGTAACCAATAGTGTTTTAATAAATTTAATTACTTATAATTTACCAACATTAATTAATAAAAATATATCAAAACTCTAAAAGTTTATTTTTATAAAATTAAAATTAAAATCTTTTATTTAGAAACTGAAGAAATATCCCACTATGGTTGGTGCGTTATGCGTATTTTAATCTGGCTTTTGGTTTTAGATTTCATTTCACAAGAAACTGGACCTTTCTTAGCTTCTTCAAACTACATTCCCAGTCAACTTCTTTCAAACGGACGGTGCATACGTGGCACCATAGCAGTATAAACGGGCGGTGCTTAGGTGGCACACCATAGTAGTACCATCAATCAAATTTTGGACGGAGATAGAGATATTTTGTATTTTTCACTTTCCTTTGGGTCAAGTTAGGACAAATTTCGACTTTAGGAGTCTACATCTTAGAAGAAACACATGCCCAACTCATGCGTCTAATTTTTATAATTCGTGACCACATAACTAAACATAATTAACAATATATATATATATATATATATACTAATTCAGACGATTCGTATTAAAGCTTTTCGCCCTTTTAGAGCTGGCTGTCTTTCTAGTTTATACTGACTTACTTCTAGCTCTACCACTGAATTATTCTGTTAACCGGAATCAAACCGGTACGCTTCTTGATTTTTCTTTCTCGGTTAATAATTCTTCCGCTAAATTAATCTGCACAAAGTTAATAAAATAGTTACGATAAATCTTCATCTATGGAGAACTCTCCGAGCCGTCTCTCTGAATGGACACGTGGAGCTAACGAATCCGTTTACCAAATGAAGATACGTCTTCAGCTCGTGACACGTGGCAACATTGATGCTGTTCACGTACGGCGAGTCACGGCTGCTCAGTCGTAGCTCCTTGCCAACCTCCGCGTAAGCCCACGGCGTATCCTCTACGCGTCTCTGTATCCAGCTTGGCATTGACGACGTCATCATCACGTTATCCTTGAGATCTTTGTTATCTAAAACGACGCCAGGAACCTTGGTGATTACGTCATCGGAGTTAACGATCCTCAGAACCTTAGTGCCTTGTTTCTCAAGGAGTTTCCGAAAGCTTTTGTTTCCAACACGTGGACCACCAAAAGATATGACGGTTACCATTGGTGCACGTTTAAACGTCGTTTTGATATCGTAAGCCGCTAATATCGCGATCGCCGCTCCGAGGCTGTGTCCCGTTATCGTTAAACTTAACGGCTCGTCGCCGTACGATTGGAGCAGCCTCGAGATCTCTTTTCTTACCATGTCTCGTAAACTGTAGGTCCCAGATGTGTATAAGCTTAAAAATCCGCTCTCGACCATGGGCGCAGAGTTAGACCCGTTTAGGTTCGGTCGAGTGGCCCCGTCAGGGAGATGAGTCAGCGTGGCGCGAAGGTTCTCTAACCACTCAAGACACGTGGCGGTTCCGCGGAAGGAGATGACGACGTCTCTACGCCCGAGCCGCGAGATCTCCTCCTTGTCTTGACATACTGCCACGTAGCCAATCCAGCTAGATTGTGTAGCCACCCAACTAGGCGCTTTCTCAATCCAACGTGGTAAGTTAATACCTGACGTGGCACGGAGATTCTTCGTTAGTCGATAACCAGAATTAGGTAAACCGGATCGGTCTAACAACGTGCTCCTCGGAAACCGGCATGTCGCGTAGGTTGGAGACGAAGGGTCGAAATCGAAGGATTGATAAGCCGATTCAACGAATTGACCGTACCGGAGAATCTCTCGCCGGAGATTTTCATCCAATGGGTCTAAAAGACCTTCCCAATTCTGAAGGCCTTGGTACTCCATCCATCTTCGGCCTAGCTTAACCGGAGTATTCGAACCAGACGGCGACATATCGCCGGATATTTGATTCTGGTCTACCAGAAAACTCTCCCAGGTTTCTGGTCTAGGTATAACCGGTGATCGGGAAGTGGAAATTGTAGGAGAAGGAAGGGTAAGTACGCATCGACACTGACGATTCGACATTGTAACATTTATATGAGAAACGATGCCGTAATTAGGTAGTGAGGGTACTACACTGTACGGACGTACGAGAGAAAGAGAAAATCTCATTGTTGTGAAAGTGTGTTTGTATTTTAACTTTATAAATATTTGATCTGACTAATCAGAGATTTTAAGTTGTGGAGAATGAATTTTCGTGAAGATAGTATATGGTATAAGAAGATGAAATGAAGAAGAGAGAAGTTAATGGAGGAGAGAGAGAGAAAGAGAGAAATGGTTCCTTTTATAGTGGAGAAAATTGGGATCATAGTGGGGTTAGAGAGATCTTTGAAAAGGAAAGGACTTAGACTCTGAAATATGTGGACTGTGCTTATATTATTAAGTATTTAATAACTTTATATCGAATGCTCACATCACAACATTGGTACCAGATTGTGTGTATATAAGAATTTGTGTATGTAAAAGCAATAAATAGACTAAAATAGAAAGCTAACTCTAGCTGGGTTTTCGTATATTAATGTAGAATGAGAACAACTCTTTCACGATTGTGTTACACGTAAGTTTCTGTGTTTTATTTATCTTTCACTTAACTAACATGCACCCAAAAAAGAATGGGATTTGACTATTAGAGATCAATAGTTCTACGTTATTACTTTTTAACGTGACTTATCTAAACCCGCGAATTTAATTAACGTGTAATATATGATAATTTTCAGATCAGCATAACAGATATTTGGTGAATACAAAAATTAATTGTACGATAGGGAGATACAAGAGCAATGGACGGCTGAGATGATGAGGAGAGAAAGGAGTGTGGATCGATGACCGTCGCTGCCTACCAAGGTTTGATTGGAGTGGACACGTGGGGATTTTTTTTCCAAGGGTACGGCTCATTAAGGCATTGACACGCGAGGAAACTATCACCAACTCGGCTCGGCTCATATCGGCTGGCAATTTATACTATCGGCTTTAGCCATTCGCCGCCAATTGCTCTATAGATGAATGCTAAAAGAAAGTACACAGTTCAGATTCTACCTTCTGACTGGAATTGGTATGTACTCAGTCGAATGATATAATTATATGTTCTTTGGAGCTAAATGCTATTTAGTCTATTGTCACTACATTTTGTTTGAGATAGATACATTATTTTTTGATACATTTGACAACTTTTTATAACCACTATTTTGGTTGGATATTTTTGACGATTTTTAACAGATATTTTGGTAGAATTTTTGTGATCATTTTTTAGTCAAAAGAAATTTCAACGGAAGAAATTTTCCAATTTTGTTTTCATCAAAAATTAGCTGGAAACAATATTTTCTTACTGATTTTATTCATCGATGTTTTCGTGAAAACCACCTTGTATTTTCTATTCACCTTGTACCGAGATTGATAGGCTCATTGATATCACATTAGGCCCGAGAATTGAACTTGATGCCATTGTTGTTGTTGCAACTGGATCGGGTTGGAGAGTACACAAGTACAAAAGCTCTCCAAATGGTAATAAAAATGCAGTAAGTATTCATGTTTCTAATGCTGGTTATATATTATGTATATATGTGAAAAACACACATCAGACATATTTCGACTAAAGTTCTCGTCAAGACGTACGTGGGAATAAATTCTTTCAATTTACTCGTTAGAGAGTTGGTTGATTCAAACATGCAACACCAAATATGCTTTCATCAATTGGCTTTGCATAAAGAATAGTTTATCTACAGCTTCTCGTATCACAAATTAGTCACAAGATATTTCTTTGGCATGCATGTGTGATGTGCCCCCCTCCAATATAATGGTGCTTTAGAAACACGAAGCATATTTTTTATATGAGAATTCCCATTTGCTGAATAAATACGAGAAGTCCTATATTTTGATTTCTTTCTTCTGTCCCCTTTTAAAAATTTAAGAACAAAGGCAATATTGTTAAAAGGTTTTTTGTTTGGAATACAAACTTTACATTACAAAAAAAAAATTTGATCAAGGTTTTGAGATAACATATATATATATATATATGTTTTGAGATAAATTTAATATATATTTTTTTCTCTATCTTATCTCTTGCAGTTTTGGAGTTAAAACACATTATTTAGTCCATTTTATAGAATTAAATTTAGTGACTTTTTATTTATAAACTCCTTTCATCTAGATTGAGCAACCAATTGAAGAGTGGTCAATGATGTTATAATTTAAAATGTGGTTGCTAAAACCGAAAAACTCTAATTATGTTTTTGCGTTGCACTATAAATAATAATATTTGAAAACTTTTTATAAAGTATATTACAGGATGAAAATATTAAGAACTCTAAGCTTTCTGTTTAATGAAGTTATTAAAAATATAGATTTATTCGGGAACTGTAAAAAAACACAAACTTAAACGCAGATAAATAATTGAAATCCAAAAATAATAAAAATAAAAATTTACTCACACTTACAAAATCACAATTGAGTTTATCACAAAATCGCATCATCAAAATAAATACACATGTCACGAAGACAAGAAGCAAAATTCACGATGATTAATTTTGTTGTCGTTGAACAAATTATCAAAACAAAAAATGACTGTTGAAAAAATTATACACACTACATTTATTATGATAATAATTATTTGAAACTGATGAGGAGTCTTTATTACAATAACGAACGTTTTATATCATTAGGATACGATTTTTCTTTTCAAAACGGTGTGTTTCCGTCTTTGATATTTTGATGAAAATATGGAACACTAAAAGGAAAATAGTGGTGAGAATAAAAGAAAGATGATGTTCTGCTTGACCTAATTAAATTAATGTTCAAGAAAAACGTGAGATAAATATTCAAAATGTGATTTGTTGGATGTTTAGCTGAACCCATCTCTTTGGAGCCATGTAGAAACTTCACTACGGTTATTTAAATATATTATGATGTTAAAAAACTATTAAATAAACATGTTAACCTAAAATTAAGGATTATCTAAGAAAGAAATGGATGAATTTCGAACCCTTTCTACCAATCAAATTAAAAATAGTGAAATTTAAGTATAAATTGTATTATGCGCACTATGCATCTTGAAGCTGTGTTATTATCATTTTTAGCTATGTGTCGTGAATTCATATTCATATTAATTTTGAGATATGAAACCTCCATATGGATAATTTGATGGTACCATTGCCATGTCGTCGATTCCATCCCAACGACTGAAAACCGTTGGGATATATTATCGGTTTCACAAAAACGATTTTGTTGGAAAATTTATTTCATCGTAATGTTATTATTCCCATCCCGACAACTGAAAACCATAGGGATATATCATCGGTTGTCATTCCTAACGGCAACTGTCATCGGAAATCACTGGCAGTCCGATTGATTAAATCCATCGTAAATACATCGGTAATTATTGATGGATTGTACCCATCAAATATCCGTCAAAAATTGCCGACGGCTACATTTATCGCAAATCCGTCGATAATTCCTGATAATTTCCTGATAAAAATTGATTTTCGACGAAATTGTCACGACATACATATTTTATCGGAAAGTCGATGGAAAATTTTCTTTTCGATAGATTGCGGATGAATTTTGTCGTCGGAACGATGTAGTTAATAAAAATGCTTAAGCTTCTCAATGTTATCACATATTAATTTTTACGTTATTTGCAGAAAACAGACTATAAAAGTTGAACCATAAATAATGATGAGAAGAATACGTACACATGGAATGCATGGAAAATATATTCGTTAGGGATATGATCGAAGTGATTAAATAATTAAAGAGACATGTTGTTCCAGCCAATTGGGAACTATTTTCCTATTTTGTTATAAACAAAAATTGCATTTAGGTTTTTTTGTTATAACACGTACTTGCGTGCCCCGATTTAAATTCCTTCGTTTTGGATATATCAAAACCAACGTGACCATTAATATATTTGTGGACACAACACGAGACACCACAAAAGCCATTAGCTAGTTTTTAATATAATTATATATAGATAATTCCTTTTAAAAAATTTCACATGGTCCTATTTAAGTGTCATTTACGTACATTGGACATTTTCTTCTTTCGGGACCATTTTTCCACGTTGTTATGGGAAAAAATTAAAGGTTTTTTTTCTCTATACCTAAAAAAATAAAGGTTAATTTTTAAAGGAGACCTCGGAGTGATAGCGATAACATATGTTTACAATTATGTAGTCTGATAGTAGAAGGGAAGCTTTCTCCTAATACGGTATTAATTATTCATCAAGTACAAAACTCTTAAAAACAAATATTATTATGAATTTCTTATGTTATACTCTATATACTTAAATATAATTAACAAGATCAATAGAAAATATGAAATAAAAATTAGGAATTTAAGATTAATTAGCTAAATATTTTCCACAATTTAAACGTGGTACACAATGGCTGATTTCATACACCATGAAAAACAGTATAGACCAATTCAAAAATTTAAAGTTTTTTCCTAAAATAGATTATACTGTTATTTGTTACTGTGACATACTTAATTTCTGAGATACACACATATGATATGAGTGTGAATGTGCATTCTCTCTTAATCCGATTCGTGAAATTCATTTAAAAATGAGAATGTATTAGAAAATCAATATTAGAATACTACATAAACAATTTGGTAGACTTTTATATGAAATTGGTTCAATCACTACGTACGAGATGTTTCAAATTTGTTTAAAGAAAACATTGGTTCGACATTTCCACCGTAGAACTACTATATTAAATTCTGATCAAGTTTATTATATATGGGAATTGTCTGTCTATGTATGCATATATAATATTTCCAACGATAGTTTATTTTAGTTTTCCAACTAGTTTATGTTGCGTAATATTCGTTATTGTATTTAAATAAAGATAAATATATCTTTAAATACCTCAAAAAATTTCTTTCAAGAATACATTAAGAAATTTATTTTTTTCAAAAAATATCATTAAGTTTTTTTTAAAACTATCGTAAAAATTTAAAATAAATGTTAAACATTTAAAAATTTGAATATTTGAATTTAATTTTAATATTTTTAATTTAAATTTATTTTTTTATAATTTATTATGTCAAGATTTAGTTTCTTAAAATTGAAAATTTCTTTTTTATTGTTATAATATTTAAAAATCAATTTTGACAATATTCTTAAAACAAAAAAATTCGTAGTCTTTTTCAGAATTACTAAATAAATTACATTTTACAATATGATTCATTTCACATGCGCATGATTTGATTTTTTGGCGAAACACGTGTCGAACAACCAAGTCCTCATTGGTCAGTGCCATTTACCTTTTTTCAGTATGTTAAATAAAACATAAAATCGTCACACTAATAGTATACACCGGCGCGGCTCAAAGAAGCCATAGCTGAGTCGTAAAATCGTTAGAAGCCACCCAAATATTGTGATTACAAATCTACCTTTTTCCTATACTTTGGTAGAAAAATATATATATAGTTCAGGTTTTCTTACTACTCTACTTTTTCGTATATATTTACTTTTTTCGAAAAATATCCAGATTAGTTTTGTATATTAATACTAATCTACTTCGTATACTTTTTCATATATTTGTCTATATACATAACAGTAAAACACCACCATATGCATTTTTCCCTTGGTAAAAACAATATATGTGGCAACTAATAGGATCATGTAAGTATTTATTTTTCTTCAAATATGTGATTCTGAGCAATATTTTTGTTTGACAAAAAATTGTATCTAATAGCTAAACATTTGTTTGAGATGTTTGATTAAATAATTTAGTGTTTGAATTCAAGTCCTGGATATTATCTTCGATTGTGGTCAGATACGAATTAAAGCAGAAGGGAATAAAGAAGATTATTTTATTTGTACATGTGAGTGTATAAGCACATATAGTATATGTTTGATATAAATAAATATTCCCTGGGATTGCATATTTCCAAATGATTCGTAACAGTACGTACATAAGATTACTCAACACAAAGAGGAAGAGTTAGATCTTTAAGATACTGAAAGGAATAAAATATCATTATCACAGAAATTGACATTTGCAAAATTAATTTAGGGAATAGTGACATTAAGCTTACATGAAAAATGGAATTGTTTGGGATATTTACTTAATTTGATAATAAAGAAGCTTCTTCTCCCATGTCCCAATAACCCACAATTGTTCTCTTATACTCCCTTTGATTTAAAAATCTCGAAAATTTGATTGTAAATGCCTTCTACTTTACAAATAAATAATATCATTTTTTAAAAATGGTAAAACAGTATTTAAAAGTGTAAAATTGTTAATATTTTGTTCGTTCGTAAACTTGAGTTTTCAACAAATGAATTTAGGCCAAGTTTTTAAACATCGTTTTTTCTACATATTGCCTTGAACTAGTTTTCTACACCTGCATGTATCATTAGGGGTGCAAACAATAGCAGAGAAATTGAATTCTGCTTATTCTATAGATATAAATTGAATTATCTTTATAAAAAATATATTTAGATTCTAATCATTATTGGCACTTTTCTTGTTTTTCAATGATTGGTAGATATTCAACTAATTTCTTTGACGTCACATATTCAACTAATTAAAAATGCATTTACATTCAAAACGAACAATATCAAGAAAATTACATGAAGTTCCCGTTTTTTATGAAACAAATTATTAACCGAATATCTAAATATAATCGTCGTAGAAACAGTTAGCATGCATGCCATTGTTTTTGGATGACTTAGAGCATTCCCATTGATAAGATATTCTATGGGTACCTTATCAATATAATTTTTAGTTTTCCATTCAGAATTTTCTGATTTTTAATAGTAATTTATCACCTAAAACAATACTAATAACTACTTAACTAATATCACTATGATAAATATATAATTTTAGTTTATGATTTATAAAAATAAAAAGTAAAAAATAACAACATAAAACATAAAAAGTATTTAATCAATAGCATAAATTATGGTATATTTGATAAATTTTGACCATAACATGCCACACAAATGATTCTTATCGAAAATTCATATCAAATGTAAACCGGTTCTTATTTTTAACAAAATATTATTTATATATTTATTTAGTTTTAATGGGAATGGAGGTGCTTTTTAATAGGGTTTTGCCCAAGTAGACGTAAGCAACAAAGCCGAATTGTTGAAAAAAACTAAAGGTCCATTTTCTTCATTTTTCCTTTGATGTTGACTATTTTTCTTTTCCGGTATTCTTTTTCACCAACCACTTAGATTATTGCTTTTGATATATATATATATATATTATTTGTTTTCTTTATTTACAAATGATTTTCACTAAACATGAAAATGTAGTTTAAGTAATAAAATTATGATGTGCTACTTAATCATGATTAAAACCAATTCACAGTCGTTGCTAAATGCAAGTTTTTTTTGTTAGAACACAATATTATTCGATCGAAATCAAAATTTTCATACAAACATATATAATTTCATGGTTAGTATTCTTAATGAGTATATAATACATGTATTCAATTTCACATATAATACAAAATATTAGCAGTAGTCTAGTAAAATCTAGTAACATTGCAAATCAATAGATTACATGTCCTACTCACTAGACCATAATTTAAATTAATAACAAACAAAATAAAATATTTTAACATAAACTAATCGGTTAATTCATGAAGTATAGATAGGTTAGTGGCGCTGGATTGATCATCATAAGAGATTGAAACCAGCTTCAATAATTCAGGTTTGCAAGGAAGAAATGTTTAAAAAAGTCTCAACAAGGGAGATTTCGAACCCGGTCCATAATTTCAGAAAAAATAATTCCAGTGTATGTATGCACGACTTTATTATTTATAGACCAAAAAAATGCTATTAATTAAGTACTATTCAAACATAATGAATACTGAAATTCAATTACCATTTTGTGATGCTAGGTGAGGATGGTATACAAATACTACATATTTTATGGTACAAGGATATATAATATTACTTAAATGATATTGGTATCAATTAAACTGTATAACCCTAGATGTCAAACATAAAGGCCGGTCCAGTACATTATACACGGACCCGTATAAGTCCGACATTTGTGTATTTATTATTTAACAAATACATAAAAGTGGAAATAAGAATTGCAAATTCATCAACGCATCAGTAAAGAGCTCTCGTCCAAATCCAGCCGTCTTTTGCATCTGACCAAAGACCACCAGTTACCTTCAAATCTTACTTTCATTTTCACTAAAACTAGCTATTTTGTTCTCTGTGTATATATAAGCCACCGTCCAATAAAATCAATCATATTTCAAATAATTATGCAACACAATGAATTTGAGACCATCAATTGGGTTCATGCACGTTGTATTGAATTTAAGTAGTACGGAATCTCCACATCGGTTATGAATAATAGCAAGAAACATGGAGAAGAGATGATTATAACAAAAGGAGACAATGACAAGCGATAATGGTTGAAAAATAGGACCATAAAATATTACTTTTGGCTTCAACAATAACAGATATTGGATTTAGATGATATTAGTGAAGCCATGCGCACGAATTCTTGTTACGCTGTTTCTCTCGATCACGTCAACTACGTTCATATATATACTTTTGTTCTCTTTTGCCATAAAGATTGGCTAGACGAATTCGGCCCCCTTGATTGGTTTGGCTATGCCAATGGCACAAGATAAATCTATTCTTTACTTACTGCAATTTGCTACGTAATGTAATTAAGGTGAATTCTGGATACGGGAGGGCACCCAATTAAGTACGTAATAAGAACTTGGATGGTAGTTCAAAAACAATATATACTGAAAGTATATCTTTTATTGATAACTCAAATCAAATCCAAGAAACTATATCTTTTATTCCACTAGAATCTGGTTAAGTTAATTTTATAATTACATTTAATTTTGGACTTTTAAACAGCGACTCTTCGTAGATTGCAGTCAAACAATTCCTAATCTACCCAAAGATATATTTTTAATTTTTGTCTTGATCGCTTCAACACAAAATTCTTTTGTTTGAACGACTTAGACTAGAACCTACAACCCTTTTGTGAAAACCCTCAGAAAACTCTCTCTTTCTCAACTCTCAAAAGACACTCTTAGAAAGCTTGAGAAAAACAGAAAAACGAAAACCCCTCTTAAATACATGAATTGACTATTCATTATTTAGAAGACTTCCATTTTTCTTAATCCAAAAGACTTCAAGGAATATTTTCTAATATTCCTTGATGTTGTTTTCTTTTTGTCACCCGACTTGATTGCTTCATTCAATGCTCATCTCACTTTCCTTTTTCCCTTGACCGTTGATTATGTTTCCATTTATGCTGATGACCTGTCTTTTCATCTAGATGTATTTCATACATCTTCAATCTCTCCCTTTTTAACTTAGTGTGATACTCAAGCATTAGCCTGAGTTTACTAGTTCCTGCAGTCAACAGAAACAGACTAGTGCAAACAGACCAATGCAACACAACCAATATATATATTTCTGAAACAGTCATTGGTGTATCAAAACAGAATACAATCCTTGCATGTTCATCATTCACTTAATAAGTTTTAAAAGCACACACACACAAATACTTAACAAAATATCCAAAATCCAACTGTTACATAGCCAGTCAATTTATCTAATTAGCTCCCCCATAACTTATGCTTCCCCAGTCATTTAAGCATTGTCTGGGTTATGATCATCTCCATAGTCATCTCCCCCTGCTTGAGTACACAACTTAGTTAAAAACAACAAGACGAAGAGGTAAATGATATAAAAGAAACATACCAGAGGCGAGCAGCCGTTGAATGATGGCAATAACAGTGCGGAGAACTTGACGTTCTGCGGTAGACAGGCCAGCCGATGATGAGGATGCTCCTAAAGATGGAATGCGAGAAGGCATGACAAGAGGCCCTTGGCGAAATTGACGAACCCTAGGCACTTGACCCAAAAATGGGATAGGGTACTGAGCATCAAGCAACCTGAAGAGGAGACTCAAAAAAGGAAGGAAGAACTTTGAGGCAGGATTCCTTGCCAGGTTCAGCACATGGGTGTACACATGATGACCAAAATCAAATGGGATGCGGTTAACAATTTTGTGCATAATCCTCGCACGATTGGGATTCGGGTAATCACTATTCTGCGTTGGAGCCCAATTGTGACAACATATCTTGTATAAGATAGCGTTGTCCGGGGTGAACTGAGTGACCGTCAAGGAGTTCCACTTTGTTGTAAAACCACCACTTATGAAGACAGCAAGTTCATCATTAGTGAGATCATTGATCTCCTCAAGCGCAACAACATTAGCAACAACATCAGTCTTACACAGTTGATTGATGAGGACAGGAGAGAATGAATATTCATGATTCGTGATCATGACAGTGAGACCTTCTGAATCAGTCTTAACACTAGGCAGATTTGCCCAAAACTCCCATAGAGTTGTCTTATCATATGGCCAGATATCAGTTACTGTCTTAACAAACCCAACATTACGAATAAAGGCTTCGACTTCCCTAGGAATAGTTCCGAACCTAACTTCCCTCTCTTCAATGAACTGGTGCTGAGAGAACAAAGTGTATTTAGAGGGCGGTGCGACAAGGCGAGGGGAGACCAGAGGTGGTGGAGATGGAGGCACTAAAGATTTCTTCTGAGACCGTGTCCTTTTGCGAGCAAGAACAACAGACGGTTGGCGATTGCGTTTGCGAGAATCCAGAGGAGGCTGAGTTGAGGAACGGCGAGACTGATCCGAGAGAATCTCCACAGATTCAGACACAACAATTGAGAGTTCCGGTGGGACACTCGATTCTAGTGGTGCAGACGAGGGCACAGGGGATCCCGGAGGAGAAGATGAACCTTCTGAATGTATTGAGGCTGGTGCAGTAGCCGCAGACGGCGATTTCTCATGAACAGGCAATGAGGTTGGTGCAGCAGGGGTTGGAAGCACCGGAAGAGGTGAAATTGGCGCTTGCATGTTGGAATCGGAATTAGCAGGCGACGAAGGTGGGATAGCAGGCGTAGACACAAGTCGAAACAAACTGGAAAAGAGGGACTTCATATTTGTTTTCTTTTTCGTGGTTTTTTTCTTCGATGTGGAGAATACAAAGAACACACTCCTTTGGTTATAAAGCAGCAGCAAACTGATGTGACGTTTGGAAGGAACCAAGGCGATGGTTCATTAATCGGCATGAGTACAAACACCTTTTCGAGAAGTAACTGTCTCAATTACAAGGACTAGACAAAAGAATAGCTGTTTCTGATTTAATGAGGAGAACTATAAACCTAGAGATATGACAGACACATTTATTGAGATGGTGAGTGATGAGGACATTAGGTCGTACATCCAACCATGAGACCAGACTGGCCGACCAGGAAGCTTGCCCGAGATAGTCGGGCCATTTAGCACGTCTACAGGCCCAAGCGTTACCGCCGGACCCTCGACCAATAGGACAGACCGACCAGCATTGCCTACAGAGAGACCCAAGCCTCTGGCACACTTGGTGGTGACGTTGATGATACCGCTGGTCCCCTTGGTGATGCCACCAACTCCAGGATCAATTTGGTAGGTCTTGAAGGCATTCCAGCCAGTACCTCGTACAGTCCAGCCCGTACAGCCGATCCAGTCGAGTGCACGAGCATTTCTACTTCTACACAAGGAAACTCGGACCAGATAAGCTACCAGCTTCAGGACATGCATCTAGAGGAAGTCTCCACACCAGAAGTGCCACCAGGAGCAATGACAAGGAGCAGATCAAGAGCACTCTTCCACAAGTTCAGCTTATGGGTCGACAAGCTCCTAGAGGAAGATCAACTAAGGGCAATGGGCCAGAAGTGCAAAGAAGAGTCCAAAGGCTTCTCAATAACACAAGGGACATCGGAGATTTGGGTTTTAGTGGCAAAAGAGGTCAGGGCCCAAAGATTCCTAACCCTACTCCAAGTCGAAGACTAGGAGCAAGGCGCGTGCATGCCACAAGGACGGCCACCTTCCATTTCTTGCCGTGGAGTAAGTAAGGTAAGTTTTCAATACGAATATTTGCCTCTTTCTGTTTT
>JAEVFF010000703.1:96913-116521 GCA_018901945.1 Pugionium dolabratum | reverse complement strand
GATATATCCCCATTTGAGGTACTCAATAAAACTAAACCTTCCATTGATCATTTACGTGTATTTGGGTGTGTGTGCTTTGTGTATGTTCCAAGTGATCTAAGAAACAAGTTGGAGGCAAAGAGCATCAAGTGTATGTTCCTTGGATATTCGACAACACAAAAGGGTTATAAGTGCTATGATCCGAGCAACAACAGGACATATGTGTCTAGAGATGTCAAGTTCATAGAAGAACGAAGCTATTATGATCAGAAAGATTGGGAAGGATTGAAGGATCTCTCAAGGTCCCCTTCTGATTTGGCTACGAGTTTGAGGTTTCTCTTGAATCATTTGGGAAATGATCTGCCAAAGGATTCAAGACACGAAGAAACAAGAACCTTAAGTAGTTCACAAGATACCCAAGAGAATGAACAAGGGGTGGTAACTCAAGAACCAACTCCAATCCAAGAAGAAGCTATGGCCCAAAATCAAGAACAAGACGACTTGGAAGTGGGTATAGAGGAACCTATTCACCAAATGGAAGAGGAAACGGTTGTAGAGGAGGCTGCACCACCTGTTCAGCATTTAAGGAGGAGTACTAGACTTAGGAACACTAGGGTATTCTACAACAACCAGGCCGTGGCTCATCCCATACAAGCTGTTTGTTCCCTTGACCTCTTGCCATCTAGTCATCAAGCATTCCTTGGAAAGATTGAACAAAGTCAGATTCCAAAGACTTATGAAGAAGCTAAGAGCAAGAAAGAATGGTTAGATGCATTAAGAGATGAGAAGGGAGCTATGGAAAGGAATCATACATGGGATATACAAGAACTTCCCAAAGGCAAGAAGGCTGTGAGTTCCAAGTGGGTGTTCACCATCAAGTATAAGAGCAATGGGGACATAGAAAGGTACAAGGCACGTCTAGTTGCAAGAGGTTTCGCTCAGACATATGGAGAGGACTATACTGATACATTTGCACCGGTGGCTAAGCTACACACTGTAAGGGTTGTTCTTTCACTAGCTACGAATCTGACTTGGGACTTATGGCAAATGGATGTCAAGAACGCATTCCTACAAGGAGAACTTGAAGAGGAAGTGTATATGACTCCACCACCAGGCCTTGAAGATTTTTGCAAAGAGGGACAGGTTCTAAGACTTAGGAAGGCAATATATGGGTTGAAGCAGTCACCAAGGGCCTGGTATCACAAATTAAGCTCCACACTTACTGATAATGGGTTTAGGAAATCCCATTCAGATCATACTTTGTTCACTCGTCAAAACTCCAAAGGAATCGTGGCGGTCTTGGTTTATGTGGATGACCTTATCATCACAGGAGATGATAAGGAAGGAATTCAGTCCACAAAGGCCTTCTTAAACAGATCATTTGACATCAAGGATCTTGGAGAGTTGAAGTACTTCTTGGGTATTGAAGTGTGTCGGTCTCAAGAAGGGCTCTTTCTATCCCAAAGAAAGTATGCTCTTGATCTGTTGACAGACACGGGAAAGCTTGGGGCTAAACCGGCCAAAACTCCTCTTGAAGATGGCTACAAGGTCAACGGAAAGGGGGAGAAAGCTGATGAGTTATTTAAGGATGTTTCTCAGTATAGGAGACTAGTTGGGAAGCTGATCTACCTCACCCTCACACGACCAGACTTGTGTTTTGCTGTGAATCAAGTGAGTCAACATATGCAAAAGCCTACTGTATATCATTGGAGCATGGTAGAAAGGATCCTTAGATACATCAAAGGATCTCCTGGTCAAGGTATATGGATGGGCAAGAATGGGAACACTGAGATTGTCGGGTATTGTGATGCGGATTGGGCTGGTGATAGGGTGGATAGGAAATCAACCACTGGGTATTGCACCTTCGTTGGTGGGAACTTAGTCACTTGGAAGACTAAGAAGCAGAAGGTGGTATCATGTTCTAGTGCTGAAGCAGAATATAGGGCTATGAGGAAGCTGACAAATGAAGTAACTTGGCTCAAAGCACTCTTGAAAGATTTCGGTATTGCACAACCAGGGCCAATTACCTTCCATTGTGATAATCAGGCAGCCATTCACATAGCTTCAAACTCAGTGTTTCACGAGAGGACCAAGCACATAGAGATCGACTGCCATAAGGTTAGGGAGAAAGTTCAAGATGGAACCATTCTGCCATGTTATACAAGGAGTGAAGACCAACTAGCTGACATCTTCACAAAGGCAGCAAGTCTCAAAGTTTGCAAGAACATCTTTAGCAAACTTGGGCTTGTTGATTTATCACACCCATGATCAAAGGTCTCCTAATCCAAGAGCAGCACACTCTTTTTCCCTTATTAAGGTTTTGTCCCAAGTGGTTTTCCTTAATAAGGTTTTTAATGAGGTGTTGCCTTGGGTTCCCAAGCTTAAGACTTTAGGGTGATTCCAAAGTCTTTAGCTTGAGGGGGAGTATTGACATAGGAAAATCAAATAAGACCTATCTTGACCTACAAGGCAAGTGTGAGCACGAAAATTCAGTTTGAATAACAAGGGAAATGAAAAAGGATGGGTTATTATTAACCACATGGTTGAAATGGTTAAATAGCTACCTTGGGAGAAGAATCAAGGTGGAAAAGTCATGCCCATGCTGCACACAGTCTTGGCAACCACACCAAACAGTCATGCCCATGCTGCACACAGTCTTGGCAACCACACCAAACAGTCATGCCCATGCTGTCTCCTCTCTTCTCATTGGTTGTTGACAGGCTCCTCCTCTATTCAAACTCATCCACAAGTTTGAATTCGTTTTCTTTTGTGTTCACATTGTAAATCCTCTATAAAAGGGCTGTAAAGACTCAATGTATAATATACTCTTAGGAGATTCTTCTCCATAAGTCTAAGTCATTTCTCATTTTCTCATACTTCTCTTTGAGTTTTCAGATTCAATTCTTCACATTTCTCCTCTATAATCTCAATATTCTTACACGGAGATTTTGCTTCCGGGGATTAATCGGAGAGGCAATAAGAGAAAAACGTGTTTCATGCACTGCCTGAATACAGATTTCTGGAGGAATTGAGATTGCCGGTTCGGAGATTCCGAGTGAAATCTCTTGCAATTGTTTAGAGATATGGTCCGACATTTTGTATTCGAAATTTTTAGAAAATTTTAGAATTATGGAAGGCGAAAATCGTGCATCAGAATGCATAAATAAGAGAGATTTGTGGTAAACCGTCGAGAATCGACGGACAACACTCTTCAAAAAGAAGAGAAAACAAAATCGACGGTAAAGTTTGAAAGGAAACCGACGTCGTGAGAGACGTCGGAAAAATCGTAGACAGTTTCTTAGAAGAGAAAATAGAGAAAGTGAAACGGTGCGTTTCATTATGAATTAATTTTATTTATGCCCTTTGAAAAATAGTTTATTTTTTTTCCTTGTAATTAGTTTCCGACTTTTAGATTTTGTAATGCTAGTTACGATTTTAGAATTTGTATTTCGTCAAAATTTGGTAAATGGTTAAAACACTAGTAAATTCATTCTGGTGAAAGAAATAAACTGCGAGGAAAATTGTAAAATAACGACAGTAAAAATGAAAGAAGCTGTCAATAATCCTGGAAAATAGTGCTAATCGTTATTTGGCAAAAAAAAGTCTTTGCGAAACTTTATCAACAATTTATCATGTGTCCTTTTATTCTGTATTCATATGTAATAGGGATAAAACTAATGCCATATATAAAGTATTTGTCGGAAAAAAAAATCCTGGAAAATAGAAAAATAATCCAGAGGGGGCGGTTAGGGAAAGAAAATCTCGTTCCCGACTAGATCGCCGCCGTATTCGAGAAGCTAAGGCCGAACTTAGAGTACCTTATGACTAATACGCGCGACGCTAATCGGAGGTTTCTGTGTGATCCTTTGTAAGTATCGATTCTATGCTCAAATTATTGTGCGATCGGCTTTGATCGACAATTCACTGTTTACAATTGCACTCCTTAGCGTTCACGTTGCTTCGTATGCGTTACCGAAACATAGTTTGTGAGAATTCGGATCTGCTGGTTAGATTCGCGGTTCTTTTTTCAGTTTTGATTTTTGTGAGAGAATTGTCTTGAGAAACTGCTCATTGTACAAGGTAGATTGTGGTTATCCCAAACTTCTAAATCATATTTGACCGGAATGTCTATCTGATTGAATCATGATTAGCACTTAGACGTCTAGCTGCTTACATGAATGGAAAAATTATCTGTAGCTTTTTATTTTTTAAAAAAATCCCTTTGATTCCAGTCTTCGCTCAAATTCTGCATCACGAAAGCTTCGTCGTCGAAAAAAAGTTCACCTTTGTAAAAATGTGACAAGCATCAATATATCTCGAAATATTACACATATGTTTCTTCACTCTTTCAATTAAAATAAAATTGGACATAAACAAGAAATTCTAATAGAAAGGCATTCAAGGAGAGAAATATAGTACACCATTCAATCCTTATGATTACATTTCATTACGTTTTTTTAAATGTGATATAAACAACGATTATCTGTTTAGGTGCAGAAATATTACTCCGTTGCTGTTTCATAGAGTAGATACGACAGGGATGGATATAAGGACTACAAAAGGCGAGCCCTGAAGATTTCCTTGTTGGGTTTTGTTGTTTAGGGTGGCATTCCTTGAATGCCATATCTTCAGGAACTGCTCTTCTTAAGTGTGTCAATGAATCTTTGCTGTATAAAATCGTTGCCCGAAATGTAGTTAAGAAAATCGTTGAAACTAAATTCCCCATAGGCAGCTGTATTGTTTTCATTGAGGAGCTCAGGTGCTGGACTTATTTTCTTGTGCAGAGGTAGGCTGTGAAGACTTGCAAAAGATAGCCGCTTAACATCTTTGTCCAATGTTACACGATGAATCACGCTCTTGTATATGCCGTTGCTCATTACTTCTATCTGATCTCCCAACTGAACTATCAAAGCTCCTTCAATATACGGAACACACACCCAGTTTTTGTTACAATCCATTATCTGGAGTCCCTGACTACTTTGAAGTAAGATGGTCAGTGAGCTGAAGTCTGAGTGTGGTGGCATTCCCAAGGCAATTTCAGGTTCCGGACATGCTGGATAGCAGTTCACTGCCATGACTTGTGAGCCTTCTTCAATCTCTTTTTGTAAGTAATTTTTCTCCAGTCCTAGGCTTTCTGCGATAGCTTCTATTAATTGCTTGTGTAGCACATGCATCGCTTCTGCATACTTGCCCACCTTATCCCTAAAAGGAAGGAATTAATCAGAAAATCACATCAGTTTTTACTGTAAAAGTCTGCTTGGATTTTCAGAAAGCTCTTTGAAAAGCTCATACTCTGTCCAAAGAAAGCTAAGTTTTGTATGTATTGAGATACTGAAGCTAGACTTTACTTACTTGTAGCAGGGAGGATTTGATGGCCACATATTGATCCATTTTGATAATGGATGAGAGTAATGCTTAAGGAAATCTCTCCAGTAGTGAACTCTGTCTGTTGAATGGTTGAGGCTTGTGCCATACCTTACTGGCTTATGAACATTTGCGGACACCAGAAGCATCTTCTCCTCCATAGGTAAGTCAAAGAATTGTGTTGCTGCGTCTAAGGCATCTTTAACCACTGGTGATGGTACTCCATGGTTTATAACCTGTTAGGAAGTAAAAGTTAGGGATTTATCTCTTAGTCCTGTATAGAATAAGTAGAGAAAACATGCATGCATGAAATTTGTGTCTTCATTTAAGACTGAGATTGAGGATTTTGTCTTTTCTATTCTTTTATTCCTGATTAGGGACTTAGTTCTTTATGATGACATAAATGCAAGAAGACAATAACCGTCTTTCTAAGTGATATCTGATATGTGATTGGTAGATGCTGATAAGTTCACTCCAGGGCTTGTTCTAGTGACTAAGCATGGAAACATTTAGCCTGAATTTTGATGAAAGTGAGAAATGATATGCATGTAAACACCAAACATGCTGGATTTGTGATAACGCATGACTTATTTGTTTTTGGGTTAAAACATAACGCATGAATTATTTTACCTGAAAGAAACCAAATTCCTTGCAGGCCATGTTTATCGTATGGATTGTGCGGGATCTAAACAACGGTTGGTGTAAGAGAGAGAGATCAATCACTGGAAGCGTTGTCTCTCTGGTGCCTATGCTTGAACCAAAAGCTGGCCTTTGCGAGGGCGGAAGAATGTAACGATCGGGCACTTGAGGCACACATGAATTGGTAAGTGTCATTGCACTTGTAAATGAATCATCAAGCAAGCTCTTTTGTGTTTCCTCCATTCTCTTCTTTGCTTAGAATGAGAAAATATATTTTTAGTAATCTCAGCTCCGTTTTTTTTTTATTATTATTACCCTTACTTACTAATGAGTATGCAGCATGCATAGCTTATATTTATACATGTTTTTTTCTGCAAACCATTTATACATACATATGTTTATGGTTAAAATTTTCTACAAGATAATTTTAATAAAATATCTTTTGTAAGTCAACATTTTCTAGTGTTTGCATACGGATTCTGATCATCTTTACATTAAATGAAGTGAGATCAAATTCTGAATGTGAATTGTCGCATCTTCTTCATCAAGTATCTACGACTAGGTTGCATCTTTTTTTTATATTGGTTAGTACAGGCAGCTTAAACCGGTGACGAGGCATAACAAATTGATAACAAATTGTTTCAGGGGCAACATCGTCTTTCACGTGGGGCATCGTGATTAGGCTTCTTTTCTTTCTAACGTCTTCTCTCTGGATTTACCGCCATTCATAAAGATTTGAAGATATTTTGGTTTCCATTTTTACGGAAAAACTATAAAGAAACATTTATTTATTTATTTATTTATTTTTCTCTGTGTGCACGTGCGTTGACGTCATTTGTGAGAATGAATATCGGTCGAGATTCATGGACCAGCACTGAATAAAGATGTTGCATGTTATTTTAATATGGATATATAAACTAACCGTTTGAAGCGTATTGAAAATTGGACAATACATACATGCCATAATGCATCTGTAGGAGATCTATGAGTTGGTTTTTCTTCATGTCGAAGAAATATTTAGCTAACATTCGTAAATTGAGTTCCTATAGCGTTGGAGGAGAGAGAAATTAGTAACATCATTCATTGGTAGACAACTAGAGAGAGAGCGCTTTTCAAAAAATTGTACCTCCATTTGATTTAAAACTCAATTAAGTGGTATTTTGATTTAGGCTTGTTCACTTCTATGTCAGATAGAGAAGCAAGTTCTGTGCCGTTATAAGCCCGTCTCTGCATAAATGGGCCGTTCATAAGCCCAATTATATTATCTAATGGGCCGTTTATAAGCCCACATATAGTCTCATGGGCCCAGTTATATAGCCTAATGGACCGTTTATAAACCCAGATATGGTTTCATGGGCCTTTTATAAGCCCCGTTCTATGGTTTCATGGCCCGTTTATAAACCCCGTTATATTGTCTCATGGGCCGGTTATAAGCCCAATTATATAGCCTCATAGACTTTTTATAAACCCATTTATATGGTCTAATGGGCTGTTTATAAGCCTAGATATGGTCTCATGGGCCGTTTACAAGCCCAGTTATATGATTTCATAGGCCGTTTATAAGCCATGTTATGTTGTTTTATGGGGCGATTAAAAATCCAGTTATACGGCCTCATGGGCTATTTATAGCCCCAGTTATATGGCCTAATGAGCCGTTTATAAACCCAGATATAGTCTCATGGGCCGTTTATAAGCCCAGTTCTACTGTCTCATAGGCCGGTTATAGGACCAGTTAAATGGCCTCATGGGCTGTTTATACGCTCAGTTATATGGCCTCATGGGCTATTTATAATCCCAGATATGGTTTCATGGGCCGTTTATAAGCTCCGTTATATTGTTTCATGGGCCGGTTATAAGCCCAGTTATATGGCCTCATAGATTGTTTATAACCCCAGTTATGCGGTCTCATGGGCCGATATATTTTATGCCAGTATGGGCCGCTCTTAAATCCGTTTTGTGCTTTTTAAGGCCGTTAATAAGCCCATTTTTATATTAATGGGCTGATCATAAGCCCAGTTCAGATCAGTTATGGGCCGCTGATCATTTTTATATCAATATGGGCCACCGCTAATGATCAAAGAGCGTCATGGGCCGGTCTTAATCAGTTTTGTGCTATTATGGGCCGCTAATAAACCCATTTTGTAATACTAATGGACTGCTCATAAAACCAGCTCAATGTGGTTACGGGCCGCTCTAAAGCTCACTGATGTCACTATGGGCCGAAGAAAGTCCACTTCTATCTAAACCGTTATGTACCGCTAATGATAACTGTTTTAAATGCGTAATGGGCCTTTCGAATCAGTTATGGGCCGCTCAAAGGTCCATGTTTTGATATTAATGGGCTGCTCATATGCCCATATTATGATATTAATGAGCTGCTCGTAAGCTCAGCTCAGTTTGGTTATGGGCCGCTTAAAAGCTCACTTCTATGTCACTATGGGCCGATAAAAGCTCACTTTTATGTCGATATGGGCCGACGAAAGCCCACTTCCATCTAAACCGTTATGAGCCGCTTATGATCACTATTTAAATGCGTCATGGGCCGCTCTTAATCAATTTTGTGCTACTATGGGCTGCTCAAAAGCCCATTTTGTGATATTAATGGGCTGCTCAGCTTAGTTCGGTTGTGGGCCACTCTAAAGCTCACTTCTCTGTCACAATGGGCCGCTCAAAAGTTCACTTCTATGACGCTATGGGTCGAAAAAAGCCCACTTACCCAAAACAGATGCGCTGACCAGACTGCGCTACACCTCGTCTCACTCCCCGAAGCATATAGATCCACCCGATCAATGAACACTAACTGAAAGCGGCCGAGAATGAGTACCTATCCCTTACGGGAATCGAACCCGTGTCTTCGACATGAAAAGACGATGTCCTCACCACTGGACGAAAGGGACCAAAAAATCCATTCTTCATATACCTCAGCTCCGAGAATAGAAGTTCATCTTTTCTTTCTATACGAAATTCAAGATTCAGTTTGTGTTCATGTTGGCGATTTCTGATGTGAATTCAGCTCTGCGAGCCTTCCTACGGGTTCCCCCACCGACCCAGTGACACACCTACCACGCCCCTTCCCTTTCTACGATCATAAAGCTCCCTGATCCCTTTCTTTGTCTTTCATCCCCCTGAACAGAATAAGTAAGGCCCCGTTCTTTATAATTAAAAAAAAAGGGGACTTTGTCTCCAGCTTAGAGTAACTGCCCGAGAAGGTCAGTGAGGTTCCAACTGTTATGAGCCGCTAATGATCACTACTTTAATGCGTCATGGGCCACGCTTAAATCAGTTTCGTGCTAATATGGGCCGCTCAAAAAACCATTTTGTGATATTAATGGGCTGCTCATAAGCCTAGCTTAGTTTGGTTAGGACCGCTCAAAAGCTCATTCATTATGGGCCACAAGAAGTCCATTTCTATCTATACCGTTATAAGCCGTTAATGATCTCTGATGCACGGCTGAAAAAGGCCATTTTAACATAGTTCTGGGCCGCTTGTAAGCCCACGGCTATGCCATTATGTAATTTCTTTTTTTCTTTTTTTTTTTATGGACCGGATGTCATTTCGTGAGCCTTTTTTTCTTTTTCATTTTTAGTCTCCTTTTTAACATGCCTTTAACAAATAGACTATGAATCTGTCATGATAAAATTATGTGAAAAAGAAAACCATCTTCCAAAGCCATTATTTGCAAACTTAAACCTAACAAAATAATTTTTTATTTGCCATTTTTCGTAGAAAAAAACAAAAGACTCATCCATTTCATAAGGTTTTATTTCTTTTTTTTTTGTTTAAAAATAATGAAATCCATCAAGATAGTAAAAAAGCAAGCGTTTTTGGTTTATTTTAAGAATATTAAATGTTATTTCCTATTGAAGCTAATGGATGACACGATAATAATCATCAAATCTCAACATTGCACGGTCTGGACCGCCTCTAGAAGCTCGCCCTCTAACTCAATAGTCTTCTATTTATAACAATCTCCTAAAGTGTGTTTTGTTAAGAGAATTGATAGGGTTAATACGTAAAAGAGATTATACTATTTGTTTTTTGTTCTATCGCTTACTATTTCTCTTTTATGAGTTAGTTTCAACTCTGTTTTGGTTTCGTTTGTATTCATCTTTCCACCAAAAAAAAGAAGCAAAATTCGAATATTGTGTAACGTTTTGTGGACTGAAATATTTAAAACTTAATATGTATAGAAAATTTGATCTTCGTGAAACAAAATCATTTGACATCTAAAACCGTAACATTGTGTGGTTCCACATATCTTAAGGGTCAGTCTTATTTTTGATTATTGACAAAATATACTAAAATAGCCTTATAACGTGTTAGACATCTTCATCTTATTTTATTTCTAAAAAGTTAGGATGTCATTTCGAATATTTTATTCATCTTTTTTTACGACGACGTTTTCAAAGTGAAACTGTTGAATAATGAATTAGTAAATTATCAACACTTTGCTAAATGCGAATTGAATCTAAAAAAACCTTCCATTGATACAATAATTAGATTTAGTACACAAATGCTTTCATATTCTTTGTGTGATTCAACAAATAACGTTTTAAAGGAGTTGATTTGATAAAGTCTTGTTCAAACGTACAAACTCAATCCACACAACTCCCATAAAATAGAAGAAACAAAAATTGTTATTTTCTGGGTGAGATAATATCTTTAAAATATACTTAGACATGAAGAAAAATATAATATAAAATGTATACTGAAACATATTATCGAATTCATGTTTTTTTATACAGCCACTTAAAAGTTAAAATGTTTTCTTAGATTATGTTTGACTTTTGCTTCAACTTAAAGAGATCTTAGCACCTGCAGATTTTATTATAACATCTTTTTTGTCAACTTTTTATTATTACATCTTAATTCAGTAATAAATACAATATTTTTTCTTATCAACTAATACTTATATGGCATATACTGTTTGCAAACATGTTCTCAACACACTTTTAGGTACAAAAACATACAAACCAAACAGGAAAAATCGACTAAATAGGGTGATATGGGCTCATGCATAACATACATCAAAGAGCCATAGAGAAATTTGATTAATTCTATTATTCCTTGTACATATATAAGAACAAATAGTGGTACGCATCATGACAATGTCTTAGAAAACAAAGAAATGAAAAAGAGAGGATGATGAAGTTGTTGAATGAGTTGGCGAAGCGGCGACCTTTTCATACATTCCATTTCGATAATTTTCTCAATATATACTCCATCGATCTCACATATCTCTTTGT
Organism: Pugionium dolabratum; assembly: GCA_018901945.1. Lineage (NCBI taxonomy): Eukaryota > Viridiplantae > Streptophyta > Magnoliopsida > Brassicales > Brassicaceae > Pugionium > Pugionium dolabratum. The sequence goes on along the minus strand of JAEVFF010000703.1, from coordinate 105,292 downwards.
TATATAATAAACAACATCACCATTTCCTCTCTACACAAAACTAATCTCGATCTTCATTTCACATCTCTATAAGAGTTATATTTCCTCTAAGCAAAAATGGCAATGAATCGCTTGTCCAACAAGATGGCTGCAGCCATTCTTCTCCTATTCTTTGCCGTCGTCCCAGCCGCTCTCGCTGTGACATACACGGTCGGAGATACTAATCAATGGGCCAGTGGTGTGAACTACACAAATTGGGTTAAAGGAAAAACTTTTAGGGTTGGTGATATTCTAGGTATAAACCTTCATTCGAGCCACGTTAATAATAACTTTTATTTATATATATATTATGAATTATAGATACTTATTTCACATGAACACTTTTTTTTTGCTTTAGTAACAAAAACAATTGCGGGTTTTTGTCTCGTAACGTTCTTGAAAAAAGTCGTTAAGTTGATTATTTTTAATAATGGTTTTGAAAGAGTTCAAGTATGGGCCTACACATTCGGTGGATGTGGTTGACAAAGCCGGGTACGATAGCTGCGACGGTTCTTCCGCGACTGAGAATCACTCCGACGGAGACACCAAAATCGAACTCAAGACAGAAGGACCAAAGTATTACATCTGTCCTACACCTGATCACTGTGACAATGGTATGAAGCTAGCCGTTACGGTCGTAGCTGCTGCTGTGATACACACGGTCGGAGACGCTAATCAATGGGCTAGTGGTGTGGACTACAGAAACTGGGTTAAAGGAAAGACTTTCAGGGTTGGTGACATTCTAGGTAAAATTTTGAGATAACTTATAGAAACACGAGAACGCTGATTATTTTGAGTGTGGCTAATTAATGCTATCTTGGAATTGATGACGGTTTGAAACAGAGTTCAAGTACGGCTCTTCACATTCGATTGATGTCGTTGACAAAGCTGGATATGATGACTGCGATGGTTCCTCAGCGACTGAGAATCATTCCGACGGAGACACCAGAATTGAACTCAATACGGTGGGGACAAGGTATTTCATCTGTCCTACACCTGGTCACTGCATCAATGGAATGAAGCTGGCTGTTACGGTCATCGCCTCCGCCTCCTCTCCAGCAACCCCTCCACCACCATCTTCATTTCGTAACACCACTCAGTCACCGCCTCCTGTTGCTCCTCCCCCCACACCACGCGAAGCCAATTCAGGGTCAACCACATCGGGTTCACCGCCTCCGCCTCCCCCGCCATCAAGTGGTGCGATTAGCGAACAAATGAGCTACATGATGGTCGGGATTTCGCTGGTTCTGGCTTGTTATGCGAGGATAATGGATTAATGGGTTTGAGCCACTGCCCGTGGAGGCACTGGTTTCGCATTCCCTTGAAAGATTAGTGGTGTGTGACCCACGTCTGTTTTTTTTTTTAGATTTATTTGTGCAATGGAACCACATTATCATAAGATCGTCTGTGTAACTTTCCCGTTTCTGCCCTATGGTATAACTGGTATAGTAAGATCTCTATAAATTAATAATATTTAGATTTTGAAAAATATTATTTTACAAAAATATTAATTAATCAATACATTAATATTTATTAAATTAAAAAGATATTTTCAATTCACAATTTGAATCTTTTAAATAATTGTATATCAAAAATTATATGCATTAGTCTGTGAATATAACATATATGAACATTATTAATAATACTAGATATAGTAATAGAAATATGTAAATATTCTATTGGATTATTCATGTAAAAATTATCGTTTTATAATTTTTGTATTTATATTGAAAAAATAAAATTATTAATTATTATGTAATAAAAATATTTATTTGTAAAATAAAATTATAGCCATATTTTAGTAAAAAAATTATAATTATTAATTAACGATAAGACTACAAATTTATATAAAAGTTCCTAAAAATGATTACTTATTATCGCATCAAACTTTTAAAAATTTTATGTTGGCCTAATTTGAGACCAACAATTTATTATGTTTATTAATTTATTGAATATTAAATAATAAGAAAATTGCAATTAATCAATAATATAAGATCTAATTGATCAATGTTGAATGTTGGCTTGTAGGTCTGGAACACATCGTGACTGCTTATGAAGGCCAATAGGACATGTCTTCACAATACTCACAGCAATAAAACAATCTAAGCAATTTTTTATTAATACACAAACAAATGAAGGCTGCTTTTGAATTTGGGGATAAACCAACCGATCAATATTAAACCCCCTACACGGTCACAGCAGCATTACCCAATCAACACACAGTTACTAATAAAAAAACCTGGGCGGTTTGTTAGAAAACAAACCCATTTTAGCTACACACTCCTTGCAACCAAAAGCAAATATTGAGAATGATCCCAAACCTCTCTCTTTCTTGTTTTAATATAAACAAGTAAGAACTCGGTGTTGGAGTTGTTTCTTAGAGGCAAACACAATAAAAGATCAAATAAGAGGCAGAAATGAAAGCGGTGAAGAACGAGCAGAGCAACCTTGTGTTGTTATTTGAAGTGGTTAGAAACTTTTTTTCTTACTATTTTATTACTGTAAGGCTATTGAGAGAGAAAAGCGTAAGAAGGCAAGTCTTCAAGATGCGTTATGTCTTCCAGCATCAGCTCTCTCTCAAGCTGTCTCCTTGTTGATTTCATCACCGTCTGTGTCATTCAACAAATATTCACATCAACTTCACATCTCGGGTATGTAACTCATTTTTTTAGAATTGATCAGAAAAGCAACTACGACAACTTACGTTGAACTCCATGTATGAGGCACGCATTGAAAGCCATTGTTGATCCATTAGCTTGAATGCAATGCAATAAAGAAGGTCAAAGGCAGATTCGTTCTCTGCTTACACCACAACACCCGTAAAAAAACCCGCCTCACTTATCAAAATTCCAAATAAAACATCACGTGTGCCTTTTGAATTTGATGAAATGAAAGCAGGACTGTTCAGTGGAAATGAAACAACATTGTTTGAGAAATTACCAGAAAGAAACTTCAGAAAAGTTGCCCCGACAATTGTTCGTGGTTTAACTGTAATTATTTATATAAAAAAAAGAATATAAAACTGTTAGTGAACCCTTGATAATCTCAATACGATACTCACCATCAGAATGACAGAAAATGCAAAATTATGAGACGGCTGCTTTAATGAATGCAAGAAAATTCTCTATAGCAATGGGCTTCACAATCATACGGCTTGAGATGTCAATACAATAGTACATATCACAATCATGGTAAGTAAGTAAATTCATGTGCCTGTATACCTGCTTCAAGGTCAAGCATCTGGATGAGCATGAATGTTATATTGATACCAGCCACAGCAAAGGGGTATTCCCACACCGACCGATTCCCAACCTGTTTCCTCAGAAGGTCCTGGAAGGATTTCTGCAATATATATGATGAAAATGATCAGCCAAATCTAAGATGTAAAGTCATGAAAAACTGTGAAACATGATTTACTGTGCACATATGTAGTGTTTAGGTGTAAACCTGAAAGTTCCTAGCGAAGTATATCAAGTTTTCAAGAGATATGAAACCGCCACCCCTGCCAGATGCTGCACCATAAGTCAAAGAGGATGGAAGAAAGAAACACAGATGACGAGGAATGTCAGTGTTATACCTAAAATCTGTTGATGGGTCTTTTCCCTGCCAACCCATCTCTTTCCACTGCTCAGATACTAATCCATGAAGCTCTTCTTCAGGAAAAGAAAGTTTCCACAGATCCTTGAGAGTTTCCTAAGTGCATATGAAGAAGCAAAAAAATCGTAATTATCAAAGCAGGTACATTTGGACTTGTGATGGAATATGTAGTATTCTACCATCTCTAATTGATGGCTCAAGTTCGAAAGTTATATGAAAAATTCCAACAGCTTAAAATTCCTCAATGAAATTGTACCTGATGCAGCGGTATTGTGCTGTCATAGGCTACATCAATGCGGTTCTGCAGGCTCTGCAAGCATTCTTCCTGCAAAAGTACCAAGAAAAATGTAGTAGTGATCAGCTACTTGGATATTGTTACGAGTAGCCAGCTAAAATGAGAGGAGAAGAACAATTTTAATGTAGACTGTAGCGAACAAGAAAATCCACTGCAAGTTCGAAAGTGTAGAAAAATAAGAACCTGAGCAGGTGTTAGATCAAACGTAGAATGTGCATCACTGTCTCTTCTCTGAGCGCAGACACAAGAAAGACCCAGGCCTAACCAAGCTGCTGATCCAGGCACAGCCTCAGCTATTAACAAAACAAATAAACTGGGATGAAAATGAAGCTTCAATGTATTCAGAGGATGGATAGTTGCTTCTCGGAGAAACTGATCTATCGTTCACAGCTGTGGACATATCACTATGATGTTCTAAACATTGATTTAATGTGTCTATAATACATGAAAGAACGCTACTCTAAATCTCTCACTTTTTAAAGCACCAGATTTCTACAAACATAAACCTAAACTCTGACGTAAACCAAGTATTAACAACATGCTCCTTGAAAACAAACTGGAATTTTAGTTAAGAGGAAGGTATATTATCATACCCTAGGAAATGGATAAGATTTGAGGATTCAGCAAATAAGCTGAGACATCCATAACAGAGAATCCAGAAACCAGGCAATTACGCACAGAAAACGCAATTACAAATGTGATCCACGCACATGTGAATAGATATATGCAATTCTGAGAGTGAGAGGTGTAGACCCATTTTTTCTATATAAAACTTATGAAATTACCAGATGGGGAATTGTAAAGGCTTCCCCGTTCGAGACCTTGAGAAATCCGCCTGACGGCTACGAACGTGCCTTCTCTATCATCCATCTCAATTCTCTTTTCCCTTCTCCGATTTTACCTCAGAATCTCCATCTCTTGTATCATCCTGCGACAATCAAATGCAGAACCAAATAATATATCAGCAATAGAATCTGAAAATCAACAAATCGGAACCTGGTGATATACAGACGCAATGCAAATCACAAGACATCAAATTAATAAAATCAAAAGAAATTAAAATAAGAATTCAATCACCGTCTAGAAAAAGAAACAATCAATCGAATCAAAAAGACCGATCAACCTCTAAATAGGTTCTTCAATCCTCTCAAGGAAACACAGAGATTCTTGAGCGCGTCGAAGAAGAGCGTTTCAAAAATATCAAGCAAGAAAACAACGCTGATTTCAAGATCTAGCGAGTACCGACGGATGTTATCGGCGATAGAGATAATCGGACGGCGAAATCAAGCGGAAAGGGAAGAAAGAAGGAAAAAAACAATTGCGCATATATTTTGCTTCGTTATAATTTTCTTTACTTTTTGGGCTTTCAGGGAAGAAAATGAGATATTTATAGTTACGTCATTGTAAAACGGGCAGGCCTGGGAAACAGGTGGCAATTAGGCTGGACGACATTGCGCCTGTAATCCACTCGCTATCAGCTTCGTCACAAGTCATACTGAAGCAAAAACGACTTGTGTAAGGTTATGCCACATTTGTTTTTTTGGTATTCAAAAGTCAAACGTCAACGACTTCTTTCCTTTGTTTTACAATCTATGATAATATGGGGCAGTTCTGTTTATTGTTACTAAATATATAATTTTACAGGTCTTATAAAATTTTTTAAGCAAATGTGGCTTACCTATCAATAAAATCCATTATATTAACATTTAAATTTTTTTATTTATAAATCCTTCTGTGATTAAAAATATTCTTTTATAAATCTATTGTACATATGTACCTTCTGCTCGTTCAAATACAGTTGATGTTGTAAAGTTAGTCTGTTGTCAACGGTATGCATTGTGTTTCAGGTATTTTAATTTTAGATGGTGATACAAAGATACTAATATTATATGTGTTGGTCGTTGCAGTTGATGTTAATAGATGTAATTTAAATATTGCATAACAAAGGAACGATTTATATATGATTTTTTTCTTTCAATTAATCAAGTACTTTTTAATTCAAAATTTTGCATAACATACGAACTTTATATCTGATTTCTTTTCTTTATGTATTATATATATTTACAAACACAATTGTAATAGGCATGGGCTATATATGTTTTGATGGATGAACTAAAGCCGGTCTTGCTTATAATTACTTTGTTTGTTTGGTCCACGGGATTATAAAATCAATCATCAACATGTGACATGTCTACAAGGCGATTTTTTTGTTTATTTTATATATGGAACCTTTTGTAGATGTTATATTATTTGATGTTGCACTCTCTAGTATTTGTCGAGCTTTTGATACGTGTCATCTATTGAGTGTGAATGGAACTCAAAACTGTTCACTACCATCTCCACTATGCAAACTTTGTGCAAGCATGTCATTTCACTCTTTTTCAGAGCCTTTTTCTTTCTATCTAACTAAATGAAAGTTGCTAGTCAATTTTTAATTTATTTTAACTTTACTACTTCAGTTGTAATTCATAGTTCATACATTTCCAATTTTGGATTCCGTCATATGAAATATTCTCAGTAACATTTTAGGAGTAAGATCCGATGTTGATATTAATTAACAATACAAATTAGATATTGGATATTAAACAATGTGTAAAATCGAAAAAATGTACGTATGATCCCAAGATTAATATTTTACATCCCACGAAAAGCGATCGTAAATTTCATGCTTGGAAATGAGCAGAAACATGGATAATTTCCAGCCCTTTCTTTACGTGAACTCAAAGTAATAGCTGCAAGTTTTCTAAAAACCTAGACCTTTCATAATAAAAATAACTATAATTTAGTGATATGATGAAAGAAAAACAAATTACCTCAATTATTTGTTTGTTATCATCGTTGACAAGTTTTTTATCAATACATTGTCGTCATTATATTGTTGAAATTCATTTCTTCTTCTGATTTACCATAAGATTTTGAAGTTTATGGCCTTCATGTCTGTTGCTCCCGCTGTCAATTTTCTATACTTTATAATATTTTACATTAGTATTTTATTTATTTATTTTTTATATATTACTTTACTTTTGCTTTACGCATAAAAAGAACCCTACTTTCCAATGACCTTTGTCTGTTACACTCAAGTGCTCCACTCGCCAATGTATCAATCTACCATATTTTATACATATTAGAAAATTAAATCTTCAATCTGAAGATTGCGTCTTAGGGCTCGTTACTAGTTAACATTATTATCGGTTTTTGTCTGAACAAAAATAAAATAGAAAAGAATGATATATTGATATTTTATTATTTACCTTTAGAATCATACTTTTGAGTAATTGGGCTGAGTTATCGAAATATTATGGGCCAAAGCCTATAACTCTTATCTCTGTTTCAACACGATCGAAGATTTCCAAATATGAGTAACTTTGCTTTCTCATATTTGAGAAAAGAAATGGCTCATTGCCCCTTCCTCTTGAACAGTGTCTCGTAAAGGGTTGCCTTAAGAGGGTAGGAATAGTCCACAACATAGAATTCGCCAATGTTGGTGTAGATATACAAATAATGAGAGTTGGTCTTCACGAAGAACAGTGGGTTAGTCTTTCAAATTATGAAGACCAAAGGTAACTCCGACCTGTGATTTATCATTCTCATGTTTCATTTGGAGACATATTATGGGTCAATCTTGTGTTGAAGACATATTATGGTTTGGATGGGAATCTTAAAGAAGTTAGATCTGAAATGAAGATACGATGGAAACTAAGTAAAACTCCTCTGTTTTCAGATTTGATAATGCTTACTGTTTAGTACATTTAAGCAACATTGACTGATGTTTGGTAAAAGCTTTAAATATTTTCAATCCTACCTCAGACCAGTTGGGCCCAACGTATCAGTGGGCAGGTTCATGAAGCCCATTAGGTCTATGAAGTTTTTTTTTCAAAAAAAAATAATGTGATACCCACCAAGAATGATCCAAATTGTTTAGAATTTTCACAAAAAATGATTCCAGAATCTGTAATAATTTACAATTAATGATATTTGAGCGCCAAACTAATCCATTGATCAATCAATATTTTACATTTGGAGATTATTTTCATATTTTAAAAGATATATATATATATATATATATATATCTACTAGATAATATATGCACATGGGTATAACATATTATAAACTTAAATCATTATTATATTTGATTAAAATATTATATTACATATTTATTATATAAAATAATTTTTATTTATGTTTTATGTATTTAAAACTACTAAAATTATATATTTTAATTTTTTAATATGTTTATATTTTATTTTAAAATTAAATAATAAAATCAATTATATTTGGTACGATTTTATATTAAAAATATGGATTGCTATATAATACACCTTCATAACCACTATGAATAATTTTTATTTTTTTAATCCTGGTTATTAATTTTAAATGTCGATTGAGTTGTTCATATTTTAATAAATACCCAAATATTAAAAATTAATATTTAAAAATGAACTTTATTTTTACAAAAAATAGCAAAAAAC
>JAEVFF010000703.1:0-95709 GCA_018901945.1 Pugionium dolabratum | reverse complement strand
AAAATCGGCCACCTTCGAAATCGATCCCCCCATTGTCGAAATCGAGCAACCCTAAGTCGAAATCGAACCCCAATACCACTATCCTTGTTGAAATCGAACCCTAACACCACGAAATCGACAAAATCATGAGGAAAAATCCCCAAAATCCGAAATAGAAAAACCCTAAATCCTAAAATCGGCCCTTTTCGACGAAATCGATCCCCCATTGTCGAAATCGAGTTTCCCGAAGAAGGAGAAGAGCATCACGAAGTATACATGGCGTTAATGGTGCGTGGTGATGGGGAAGAGCTTCCCAAACTCGAGGATTTTCAGTCTCATTTCTTCTTTTCTCGTTTTAGGGTTTGTTTGATTGGGGATTTTCGATTTTGGGTGGGATTTTATGGTTGGATCTCGGTTTTGGAATCTAGGTGGGGTTTTAGGGTCGGATCTCGGTTTGGAATCCGAATGGGTTTTGGTCTGGTTCAATATTCATCGGTTTTTGTGGTAAACCAAGTAACCCAGTTGTTCGGGAGAAATAGGTTTCGAACTTTCAATTGAGGGGGAAATAGATTTCCAACTTCTCCACGATGGATATACAAACTGTGGTGTTAGTTCTACGGGTATTTGGTGCTATACGATAGTTCCGAGGGGGATATAGATCGTTAGCCCATGTGAATTTGTTTGAAAGTAAACACTAAACTTGCAAACGTCATAAGAAAATACTAAATTCCTTAGCTATTGAAACTCAACTCGGCCATGATAATAATTATATATATAGTTGGTGTCGGTAAGAAGAAAAACAATAAAATAGTTAATGGTACTATAGTTCCTTTAATGGCTATTTAAGCAAGTGTTCCTCATTAAGTATATAGTTAATTATGGAGTACACTGGACTGGTAAAGTAAAATTGAAAATTAAATTTGATCCACCTCAATCATGATTTATGATAATGTCATAAAAAGAGTTAAAAATAATACTTTTTTATTAGTCATTGTTGCTTTGTGTTGTTATTGTGGAGAAGTTGGCCTGCTCTTTTCCTTAGGTGTTTTTTGTGTTGTTGTGTGTAGTTATCAAATTCACGATACTGTAAAAAGGCATAAACATTTTTGCTTTAATATATGGTTTGATATATTTGAAAAATCAGACATTAAATTACATAAAATTGGTTAGCCAGTTTGATATGTTTTGTTTTCATCTTCAGTTTCAATAACTGATGTAAACAGAGGGATGCTTTTGAAATCATCCAACCAAGAAAAATGAATTATGAATTATTGGGAATAATTTATACAAGCAAAACTTATGAAGGTGGATTCGATATGATTTGGAAAGAGGTAACTTTTCTGGGTGTCGTTTCCATCATCAGCTTTAGGACACATCTTAATTGTGAGATGGATGGAAGCTTTGATGTACCTCCACCACACTCAATTACCTCCTTGACAATTTCCTCTCTCTTTCTCTCTCTCTAGAATGTCATGTGAAATGAAAACGTCACAAATTTCTAAATCTAATTAAAATAATTCATTACTTCATTTAATCAGTTAGATTTATGAGTCCTTAGGTTGCTTCAGAAAGCTAATTAATCATCAAAACTCCAAACCCTTTTGGACTCATTATGGAATGGTTAGGTTCAATTAATGATGCAAATTACTTGCTTGAATAAATGAAAGTAAAGTCGTTAATTATCTAATTAAGTAGACAATAAATGGTGTCAAGAGGATAACACGGCACACATCATTGTCAGCTTATTGTACAATCGGTGCAGACAAAAAAATAATAATTAGGTGAAAGATGCTTTGAAAAAATTAATCACTCTATCAAAGAAATATATATTCAAGTATCTAGCCGAATAAATTTTTGTCTAGTTAGTGAGATATCATTATTAAAACTTAAAAACACTTCACATGAAGTTGACGACTGCCATAGACACGAATGGTACAAATGATACGTTTTCGTGGGGACGTACGCACGAAAACCTCTCAGTATGAAAGCAAGAGAAGATAAACCGTCAAAGTAACATTAAAGTAAATAAATATATATCAAAATTAGTGTGATACACTTTTATTTCAAAAAATTGATAGTCAACAAAAGAGAGAGATTGAGAATTATTAAAATGGAAGCAGGAGGAGGAGGAAGACGAGTAGTAGTCAATAATTACGATCTACAACAAGTGACATCGTCGTCGTCGACGTTTCAAGAGAAAATGAACTTTCTCATTCCTTTCGAAGAAACAAATGTCTTAACCTTTTTCGCTTCTTCTTCTTCGTCTTCTATCTCTTCTCCTTCTTTTCCCATTCACAACTCTTCCTCTACTACCACTACGCATGCACCTCTAGGGTTTTCTAATAACCTTCAAGTTCGTGATCTTTCTTTATAGACATATATGTGATGATCTTGTTTTAATCTCGTTTTTATAGTTGAAGTATTAATTCGGAGATCTTAATGGTTTTTCTAGGGTGGAGTACCCTTGGGATCAAAGGTGGTTCATGATGATCAGGAGAATACTAAAGGTGGAAATAACAATGATGCCCACTCTAATTCTTGGTAATTTAGCTCATTAAATTTGAAGATGAATCCATTCTTTTCGACCTTAATTGTTTTTTTATCATCAATAGTTAATTACGAAAGGTCTTAATTAATACTGCCTTTTATTTTCTTCATTAAATTGATTCTCTCTTTCTTCCAATCCCCAATACTATAATATTGATCTTTTAGGTTTCCCTTGAACTTATTGAGATCCAAGAGAATATCTAATCTAGAGACCATATACCAATCATGACATAAGATTAAACCTAAATAAGTGATCTAAACAGAGTGACTACATTTTTTTTTTGTAGGTGGAGATCAAATAGTGGAAGTGGAGAGATGAAGAACAAAGTTAAGATAAGGAGGAAACTTAGAGAGCCAAGATTCTGTTTCCAGACGAAAAGCGATGTCGATGTTCTCGACGATGGCTATAAATGGCGTAAATATGGTCAGAAAGTCGTCAAGAACAGCCTTCACCCCAGGTAATTATTAATCAACACCACCACATTTATGTGACAAATTAATCAACAACACCACATTTATGTGACTAATTAATCAACCTTCATACTGTAATCAACTTGATTGCTGATTGATAGTTTCTGTAAACTGTTGTCGAAGCTTAGCTCAGGTACTAGACATGACTGCTTATATATAAATTAACCATGCATTTTACATACGTATATATATTTTATATCATACATAGAATAGTTATTGTATATATGTACGTAGGTTACTTTACAAATTTTAGTATATTTCGTACGTCCCTCGAGGGCTAACGTCACTGGAACCGCAAAACATGTATTTAAGCTATTGTGAAATGTCTACACATTTTCCAACTATGTTTATTTGTCATGCATATATTCAAATTTTCATATGTTTCTTCTTCTTTTTTCGTATGGTTAAATGAATCTAATAATTGTACTGTATAGTGATGATGTATATTAATATTTGAAAAAATAATTTGTGGAAATATATATACAGGAGTTACTACAGATGCACGCACAACAACTGTAGGGTGAAGAAGAGAGTAGAGCGACTGTCGGAAGATTGTAGAATGGTAATTACTACTTACGAAGGTCGTCACAACCACATTCCTTCTGATGGTTCAACTTCTCCTGACCATGACTGTCTCTCTTCTTTCTAATCTCTCCTTTTCTCTCTCACAGTTATGTCTATGCACATATATAGATGTGTGATATATTGCATATGTTTTACCATATATATGTTATATAGATATATTCTTGAATTTTTCGTTTTGAATATACATATATATACACTATATATGTATGAAATTTGTTGTTATATATTGGTTAAATATTCAGTGTATTAGTAGCAATACTTACCATACGAAGACTATAGATGCACAATCTTTTTTACTTGTTAAGATAATGAATCACTCCAACAAATTTAAATCTATATGTTATTAGTTAGGGTTATACCTTTTTTTTCTCTCTCTCTCTCTCTCTATTTGCTTAATGATAAAGATATTAAAAACTATATATATGATTGAATCATGCTGCCGGAGCGTAATCATATACTACATCGTCCTCATCGTCACCTTCGTTCTTGAAATGTATATTGCAAATTAATGCAGCGTGGCCATTGTAAGAGAGAACCATGGTCAAGTTCTACTACAGACATTCTTTGTTCAATCTAGTTAGTGCAAACAAATTGTAAAGAAGCTTAAACTAGAAAGACAATTATATTTGATATAAACATTGAGATAGTTAGTTGATATAATTATAGATGGTAAAAGCTAACGGCGAGTGGGTAACTCGTAAAAATTGAGTCAAGAAATGTGACTCGCTGCTTATAATGTGTGTGTCTGACACAAGTGGAATGTGAAAAACTGAGTAAGCCACCTATTTGTGCCCTGACACATCCTTGTCTTTTTATGCATATATTGGTCCACCTCTTTCTACAAGATTTGTTAACATTTCTCATTTGATTATGACGTAATTTTCTTCACCGCAATAATATACTTTTTTCAAGTAAAGTGAAAGAAACAAAAAAAATTCTTTGGATTTTACTAAACATAGATTATAGAGTATTGATTCCCTCAGCCAATAGGAACATTATGGCATCATGCATAGAACCTTGAGGGACAAAAGGAAAGATTTACGATTTGATGTCTAGATTTGTTTGGATTTATCTTTCATTTCCACATTATTATGGTAAATATCTGTTTTTTATTGGCTCAATGTCACAATATTGAGCTTTTGAAACAATAGAGAGATGATACGGCCCATTTTAGGCCCATACCCGCTCAAAAGATAATTGTCCTCTCGAGCCTCTTAAATGAGTTTCTTCCTTTGAGAATGACGTGGCAGATGTTGCTTAGATTTTGGATTTTCACTCTAAGTCACCAGTCTTGTGCACACTTTTGTGTGACTCTACATTTTATAATTTTATATTTATTGAGAATATTTATAACTATCTTATTAAATATTACTGTTTTTGCTCTCTTTAGTTTGACAAATAAATTATAATTTAAATAAAAATAGAATAATGCATAATTTTAGAAAACAAACTAAAAAGGTGGGTTACATAAAAGTAAAGTATTTCTTTCACAAAATATATTAATATTTATATTAAAATGTATACTCTACCAAGTAACTAGACTAGAAGTCTAGACCTATACTATATAATATATATCTCCATTTTATATGTACTATGTTCTTCTTGAGGTATTTGAGTAATACAATTATTTTTATCATTTTAATTTTATTACTATTATATGAATTAACGTAAAAGAAAAAGGGAAAAAGTAAAGAGTATTTGAACGATGGGGAGAGTCACATGGAGAAGCACATGGAAAATTTGGGTACGAAAAAGATACGAGAAGCGAGAGACACGTTAAGCAGTTATTGATGATCCCCAAATGTTACAAAAAAAAACTATATAGTATACTATTATTTCGTGTATATATAAAAGATACCTTTATTCTTTCTTACTACTCTCACGAGACATACTTTACTTTTTCATCACTCCAAACTCAATCAGTTAACATCTAAACCTGGCTGTCATGTTTAGTTAATTGCTTTTTCGTATATTTAAGGTACGAACATAAGGAATTTTCTAACGGAAAAATTAGAAAAAACTATGATCGTCTGCAAAAATTTTATCTCGTCCACAAAATTATCAAAAGGATAATATAAATTCAGAATAAAAAATAAATATTTCTATACAGTTTGCAGTCCACATGCATTATAAAGTTTCATAAATCTCTGATTATTATTTTGATATATCATTAACTGGAGCAATTAAGCTCAATTAAACTTGGAACGTTCCAAGGAGAGGTTATACAAGTTGACATATCGTGATTATCGTCCTGTAAAGTTAAATACCTCTGCTTCCTTTTTTCTGCTCACTAGTGTTTGTTCTTTAACAAAAAAAAAACATTTGGGTTTGCTGTTCTAAGAACTTTACCTAAATGCTTCCAAATTAGCTGTCCATCTTGGCATGTTAGATTTAGATCGATCTATTATTTATGCAAATAATCCATATTTTGGTTATCCCCACATGCCATGTAACATGATCATAAGTATGGGATCCCATCTCCACATTATAAACCAAAAATTTAGACACACATAATTATACGTTTTTCTTTTAGTTTTTTACACATATTTTCACAATTCACATCAATATGCGTAATCAAGATGATTTTACCTTTTTCTGCGTCGATTTGATATTTCGTGTTTAATGCATTAGTTGTTTTTCCCTCTTGTTACAACTTAAATTTCAAATCAATAATCATTAATCCATTTTACGAATTTAAAGCACCACTTTCCCTTTTATGTTCCATATTATTTATTTAATTATTTTTGAATGTTTCGTTTCCACCGCCGACGGTGTTCGTAGAAGAGTTAAAAGAGTAAACACAATTGAAAATCCAAAAGGGAGACATTCCTAAAATTTAAATTCTATTAAAATAAAATGTACCTACCTATAAGATTAAAAATAGAAAATAATTACTTACTTATTAAATAAATATTAAAATAAAACAATAACTACCCAATATATCGATCAAATTAAACACACGCCACTTACAACAGAGCAGGGCAAAGGAGAGACTCTTCTTCGTCGTCACAGAGCGAAAAAAAAAACATTAAATTTTTCTTCTCTCTTCTCTTTCTCATACAGACAAAAATGACTGAACTTGAAAATCCAGGAGTAATGCCGCAGCTAATAGCCTTCTTATCTTCGTTGCTAGAACGAGTTGCTGAGTCGAACGATCTCACACGTCGAGTCACGACTCAGTCACAAATGTTTTCGGTGTTCCACGGGTTGAGTCGACCCACCATAACTATTCAGAGCTATCTCGAGAGGATTTTCAAATACGCTAACTGTAGTCCTTCCTGTTTCGTCGTGGCTTATCTTTATCTTGACCGTTTCACTCAGAAACAACCTTCACTTCCGATCAATTCCTTTAATGTTCATCGTCTCCTCATTACCAGTGTCATGGTCGCTGCTAAATTCCTCGATGATCTGTAAGATTCTCCGTATTTTTATTTATGTCACCATTGAAATTGAAACTTTTAAAGCTCAGAATTTTCTATACCAGTTAAAATTTTCAGGTGTTTTAAAATGGCTCTGTTTCTTATGTTTTGTCTAATCTCAAAACAGAATCCCTTTAACGAACATTTTGGTCTGAAACTGTTTTTCTAAACTCTAAATTGAATTTTATTATTTATTTAGTTCAAACATCCCAATGTTAGATCCTCTGTTTATGGTTGCTCTGTTTCTCTGTTTTTTCCTGTGAAATTGAAATTCGAGGACTTTACTTTACATTACGCAAATAAAGATTCGATTTTGATGATTTTATCAACATTAATTTCGGTAATTTAATAGGTACTACAACAATGCGTATTACGCGAAAGTGGGAGGGATAAGCACGAAAGAGATGAATTTGCTGGAGCTGGATTTCTTATTCGGGTTAGGATTTGATTTAAACGTGACGCCAAACACATTCCACGCTTACTTCTCTTATCTTCAAAAGGAAATGACTATTGTTCAACCTATCTCTCTCGTTGTTGTCCCACCACGTTCTGTCATTACCTTCAACGACGATGAAGCTTCTCATCAGAAACAACAACTTGCTGTTTAAGTCACAGAAATTTTCAAAAAAGATCCATTTTTTTTGTTTTCTCTTCAGAAAAATTTAATCAATTTCGTCTTTTTATGAATTGTGTAGTTGTAGATGATGTAGAGATTAGTCGGCAGTGACATTCTTATCTTGTCTTAATCAATCTCGATTAAGAATGTCAAAATCAAAGCAGTAAGTTCTTAACCATCTCTCCCTTTCTCTATATATATTTATATATATATTTAAATGTGGACAGATGAATTTAATTGTCATCAGTAACCCTAAACTTAAATAACTAGAAATGTTATGATTGGTTTATGTTGTTTTTGTCTGATATTCGAATTTTACCCATGTCAGATCAGAAATAATAATAAGTAGAAGGTACAATAGTTCGGATTTGTGAATAAGATTTGGTATGTCTGGTTGTATAAAGGGAACAAAAGAGCATGTGTAGTGTAGAGCAGAGATAGTGTGTAACGATAAAGAATTCACAGTCAATAGAAAATTTGAAAGAGGCTAAGAGACTGCTTTTAAAAATAAAGGTTATTGCCAAAACAAAACACTAAACTGCTTTTACCTTTTGATTCAAATGTCTTCATAAATACAAAGAACAATCAAGAAAAGTAAAATAAAAGGGAATTGGAATTTGAGACAGAAACATGGGATATTAGGAGGTGGTTGTTGTGGTAGTAGTAGTAGTACTTCTGAGAGGAGATATTCTTGTTTTCTTGGCAAGTTTCGGGATTAGATTCGGGATTTTTGCTACTGCGATGGGTAATACCACGGAAATCACCAAGAAGAAAACGTCTAACCCGATATTAGGAGAAAGTGCAGTCATTGCAAATCCATAGGTCAAGGCAACAGCAATCAATGAAACTTGCGTCTTAAAGTAGAAAGGGAGACCTTTTGTTAGTAAACAGATAAGTTCGATAGAAGTGAAAAACCCTAACGAATTTAAGAAGAGGAAAATGCCGTAAGAGATCCAATTCTTTGATCCCATGATCGTTGTTCCTGCGTTGTAGATCGGTTTGGTTTTGTTTCCTTGACAGTATCCATTGATGCAATAGTCTTCTTGCCAGACACCTCCTGGTGGATTTAGCGCCGCTTGATAAGTCGCTGTGGCTATCAAAATGGCGATAACCAGCAAGACATTGCGAATTTCGTTAGGTGAAACTCTGTCTTTCTTGTTCTTAAAGTAATCTACCCATTGCCTGTGAGTAATCAGAGATTCTTGTGATTCTGTTGTTTCGTTCTCTGCCACTTGTCTTGTGTTGTGATCTCTGGATCTTATAGCTCCTGCTTCATGGAGGATCTGATGAATCTCTGCGTCTTCTGGTTCACCTCTAAAGTGAGGTTAAAGGTCAAGAGGTGTGGATCCATTTGAGTTTAAAGAGTTTACTTCAATGAAATCTCTTGGGATTGTGTTGTTAGAGCCTCTAGAGCCAAGCAACAAGTCAATCACCTGCAATTTCATATCAATGTAGAATCCGGATAAACTTAACTGAAGCAAACCGAAAACTCAGAGTTCAAAACCAAATTGAACCGTCATTAGTTTTGAATTCGATTTTTCGGATTAGATATTTTTTATTTCATTTGAGTAACTTTTTGTAGTTTTGGTCCAAAGTTTCAAAAAATAGAAATCGAAAAATAAAGCAATCGATACCTCGTACTGTCGTTTTTGAACAGCTAAATGCAAAACCGTGTTCCCTCCATTGTCTTGCTTGTTCAACACAAAAAGCTTATCAAACTCCTTCAGACGTTCCAACAAAGCAACGAATCCATCGAACTGACAGAATCTAACCGCAAGATGAAACACTGTCTCTCCACGAGCGGTGATTGCTTCGAGAGATTCAGGATTTGCAGACACCAACTCATCAAGAACACAAACTCTTCCTCTCATCGCAGCGTAATGAAGAGGAATCTTTCTCTCTTTACCTTTGATCAAACAGATTTCACCACTTAGCTTTTCCAATAGCTCTCTCACGACTTCAACATGACCCATGGATGCTGCTATATGCAGAGGGGTAAATCCGTCTTTGTTAAGTTCTCTTCCTAGATTCTTCTCTTAGCTTTAACATTTCTCTGACGAAACTCAAGTGTCCGTACATGGAGGCAACGTGTAAAGGCGTTTCTTTGCCATTGATGACATTAACTTCGAGAAGATATGGATCGGATTCCGTTGATCGGAGTAAAAACTCGACATCTCCTTTTCGAGCAGCCTCCATTAACGTATTCTTCTCCATCTCTCAGTCTCTCTGTCTCTCTCTCTATCTCTCTCTGCTACGTCAAAAGCCTATTTGCCAGAATTCAACATTAGACCGATTTAAATTTCACCTTAGTCAAGTCAGACTCAGAGCATTCGAGAAACAGAACATTTCAAAACTCCCTACGTCTTCGAAATGTCAAACACAAAAGTTTGAATTCTACAATGATAAATAAAATATCAGAAAAGCAATCTGAAACGGTTATAAAACACAGTAACACACACAAGCAAAAATGAGATAGAACACAACATACGCAACAATTTAGATCAACTAAGAAGAAAATTAGAGACGCTTTATGCAGCGATTTGATAAATGGATAAAGCTCACGAAGAACCAAAAGCTTACATCTAACAATCTTTGTTACTATCTGACGATATTTTTATATAAAAATATTATTTTTCAGTTTTAGTTATTTTATTTAATCTTGTTTTTATCATTTGTAATATTTTTAAACTATGTTTACTCTAATAACATATTACTAGTCTATTAGGTGAGAGGTCAACGTATAATACAGATAACCCCTAAAAATTATATCATATATTAGTAATTATCTATTTTATTTAAAATTATTATTGGTCTAAAAATTTATATACAAATATTATATGAATTATTTTCTCAAAACATTCCTAAAATCGAAAAATCAAAGTATATTTTTGGATATGTTGAATCACTTTGTATTAAATCATTTTACGAATTGAATAATTATTTATGAGAAGTAGTGTAAATAATTGACTTTGATAATTGGTTAGAGAAAAAAAATAAACGCAAATGTACATGCTTTAAAATCATTTAAGAAGTGTTTAACGAATTTAAAATTGAAAATTTATTCATCGAAAAAATCTCTTCACAGTTGTGTTTTTGTGTTTTGTATCCCAGTATCAGTCAGATGAGATCCATTATGGACGGTCTCATCTTCATTGTCAAGACTCAAGAGTCATCTTCATCCGCAAAAAGGAATTGTCGACGGTTCGCTCCTTTTTTTGGTTACAATTTGTTTGTTCGAATGTAGAAACAAACAGATTACCCCAATTGGTTTATTTCTTCCGGTAATCGGTTAAAACCGGTTAATATATATTGTATTAAGCTTGAAACTCAGAGACAAAGACATTGAGACTATAACTCTCTCTCTCTCTCTCTAGTAATAAGGTCAAACTCTTATAACGAAGATAACGATTATTACTAATCTGCAGAAAAGATCAAGAAAAAAAGCAACACACTGAGAGGATATTTAAAAGAAAGCAAGGAATAGATTAAGTAGTCAAAGAACATGGCAGAAACTATTTTTTCTCTTTTGTTTCTTAGTCTTTGATGGAGGCTGTAAAACTACTTTTATCGCTGCATCAAACACCGCTTTTACATTCTGCAAGATCATCATCATCATCATAAGTCTTTCTTTAGCAGATTTGACCAAGTTTAAGATGTAACTCAAGCATTAATGGTTTGTAACCTGTTGTGTTTTTGAGCTGCACTCTATATATGCTAATGCTCCTATCTCCTTTCTTAGTTCTTGACCCTAAAAATATACAATCTTTGAGGTTATGAAAGAACTTATTCTTACATGGTTCTTTATCGGACACTAAAAAAGAAATTTAAGGAAGCATACTTGTTCTGTAGAGATTGTGCAAGCACCTGGATAATTCATTGGGAACTGCTTGTCTTCTCTTAGATCTGCAACCACAGGTACTTTGATATTACATACTCTATATATACTAAATTAGATCTCTTGCACTAATTGATGTGAGATTCCTAACATTCAAGAGGAAACGAATTCAAGTATTGGGTAGCTTCTTCAAACCTAATTTAGTTCCCACGAGAACAATAGGAACAGTGGGGGCATAATGTCGCAGCTCAGGGACCCACTGCGAAGGAAAATCGATCAACAAGGCAATGAGATGGTGTGATAAAGTTAAATTGCAGTGAAATAGAAGGAAAAAAAAAAAAGAAATGAATAGAAAGTTTGAACCTTTTTAGCAATGTTCTCAAAGCTAGGTCTGCTTATAAGAGAGAAAGCAAGAATGAAAATATTTGCTCCTCTGTAACTCAATGGTCTAAGCCTATTATAATCTTCTTGACCTGCAATATAATATAACCTCAAAAAGATGTGCCACAAGATTCATAATTGGCCTGGTTCTCTTCATTCCAAAAAGAAACATGAGCAAAATCTGACAGTGAAGTTTCAAGAACCAAATCAAATTTTCATCAGATGGCTAGCATATCAACAAGCCTCACTTTAAAAGATTCAAGCCTCACTGAAACTAACTACAAGATCGAGAGAAACAAAGTCAAAAAGTAAAAAAGTTCTCTTAAGAGGGTAAAAATTGATACATTGTTGAGGATGTAAAACTACTAGTGAACAATTTTGTCAGGAAGTGAAAACATTTTACCAGCAGTATCCCAGAGACCCAGATTGACATTTTTTCCATCGACTAGAACATTTGCACTGAAATTGTCGAACACTGTTGGAACATAGTCCTGTAATAAGGAGAACAACACTCACCAAGATGCCCATAAGCCATAAAAATAAGCAATCCAATAAAGAGAGAGATGCATACAGTGGGAAAAGTGTTGCTGGTGTAAGAGATAAGAAGACAAGTTTTGCCCACAGCTCCATCGCCAACAGTAACGCACTTTATAAACGTTGTAGCTGTTGTTGTTGGTACTGTTGATACAGACACTGAAGCTGACATTGATTGAGAAAACACTCTGATCTTAGGCTAAGATTCGTAGCCCTTCTCTCTCTCTCTCTTTCTGTGCTTCTGGTTAAGTGTAGAAGGAAGAGGAGAATTGATAGGAAAAGCAGCAAGATTTTTGAAAGAGTGGAAAAAGGAGTCAACTTTAATTTGAGCTGCCAGATGCAAAAAAGCCTAAAAAGACTTTTAATTTCGGTGATTTTTGTTTTTTCGTTTCTTGAGTATATACACTTGCTTTTATTTTACTCTTTATTTTATCTTTCGACGAAATTGTATGCTCTCGTTGTTCAATACTTTTAAGGAAAAAGAATTAGTAATAGTACAAACTACAATTTCTTGTGTTTTGGGTTCAAAATTTTTTTGGAACAAAAAATTAGTCTCTAAATTAAAATACTAAAAAGCTAAGTTCGGATATTAGAACCAAATATGATATCTTTAACTTTCGTTTTTGAGTTTTAGACAATGGATCGACCACCAAACCAAACAGATCTCATCATAACAAGAAGCAAAGGCAAGTCAATTATTACTACCTTGTTTCTATAAAACTTTATGATTCCTTTGTTCCTAAGGTTTGATATATCTTTTTGACGTCGTAAGTTTTGATATAGAAATAGAATCCATATAGTTAAATCGTACAGAAATGTTTCATTATCTATAAATCTTGTGTTGTTTTCTTCAAAAGAGCCCAATAAGGTAAGCCCATTGGATAAATAAAAGATATATCAAAGAGAACTAAACAAACGTAGAGAAGGGAGAAAACCGGGAAAAAAGCAGAACACTCTTTCCACTTCTGTGTGAATGTGATCAAGAAATTAAATAATATAAAATGCTGTAGATTTATCCGCCTCCCTCCTTTCTCTGATGATAAGAAATTCAGAAACTTTGAGAATCCATGCTTGAAAGTTTTAATCTTACTGGATAAATTGAATCGAGTTATTATGTACAAGGATCGACGTGGAGGAATAATGGGTGGTGGTGGATCGTCGAGATCGGAGATCCTCGTTGGAGCTATCGATCGGAAACGAATCAATGATGCTTTGGACAAACATCTGAAGAAAACTTCCCCTTCCACAACAAGGGTATTCGCTTCTAAAGACAAAGGTTCTTTCCCTTCAACTTCCACTGCTAAATCTCAGCTTCCCAATCATCGCCATACTCGTTCACCTGAAGGTTGTTTTTGCTTTAAATCTCAGTCAATTTCTGTGGGTTTTAGTATCTGGAAAAATTATGATTGTCCGGGTCTAATTTTGTTTTTTTTTTGCAGTTGAATCTGAAACGGATAGCGAAGGATCGGATGTGAGTGGTTCAGAAGGTGATGATACATCGTGGATCTCATGGTTTTGTAATTTGAGAGGGAATGAGTTTTTCTGTGAAGTAGATGAAGATTATATACAAGATGATTTCAATCTCTGTGGATTGAGTGGTCGAGTTCCTTATTATGATTACGCACTTGATCTCATATTAGACGTTGAATCATCAACCGGTTAGTAAAGACATGTTAATAAGTTAGGTTTTGTTTACTTTGTCTGATCTTTTGTATTGATGTGGGGGATTTTTCTCGAAATTTAGGCGATATGTTTACTGAAGAACAGAATGAGATGGTGGAATCAGCTGCTGAGATGTTATATGGTCTTATTCACGTTCGTTATATATTCACAACTAAAGGAATGGCTGCTATGGTATGAAAGAAGAGTTGCCTAGTTTTCTCCATGTGTTAATCTTTTGTTTCTCATTGATGTTTTGCTTGAATCTCTTTGTAGTTGGAGAAATACAAGAACTATGATTTTGGGAGATGCCCTAGAGCTTTCTGCTGTGAGCAATCTTGTCTTCCGGTTGGGCAATCTGATATCCCGAGATCGAGCACCGTGAAGATATACTGTCCAAAATGCGAGGATATTCACTTCCCGCGATCTAAATACCAAGGCAGTATCCTTTTTTCCTTTGTTCAAAAGGCTTTTCATTTTGCTTGAATTTTGATGCATTCTGCTTTTTTCATTTGTTTGCTTGCATAACGCTATGGAAGATATCAGAGTGTGTCTACTTGGCTTGGTGTTTTTCCCTTAATGCTTATTGCAGACATTGATGGAGCTTACTTTGGAACTTCTTACCCTCATTATTTTCTCATGGCCTATGGGAGCATGAAACCGCAGAAGCCGACTCAAAACTACGTCCCTAAAATTTTTGGCTTTAAAGTACACAAGCAATGATACTCTCTACTCTCACCAGTCCAGTGAATTAACACAATCTCGGTGGCTCAACCTTCCCCCTGTGGTGGTCGTTGATACCAAATTTCGGTCGGAGAGCTAATGACAAAAAGTCGAAATTGAGTTTTTTGTATGTAATCTCAGAACTTGGAAGTTTTCAGAAGAAACTTCATCGGTGAGTGGATTAGGAGAGAAACGAAAACATGGATTTGGGAAATTCTTTACCTGTGCATCATTTACAAATATGGTTTTGCTCAACTGTTCCTGATATTTTTACCTTTTTATGTCGGAGTTCCTTGTTTTCTACGAAACTATAAGCCACATTATTGTGCAATCACTGGAAAATAGTCTTTATTCTAACAGATGGGTCGCTTTGTTACATAGTGTTTTATTCCCTTCAGTGTACTCCACAAATTATGGACGATCTATAATATTGAAAATTTGTTAAATTATTGATAATCATGAGCGACTGGGCAAATACTAGCAACTCCATCCAAGCAATTGATTAAAAAATATCATTGAACATCATGCTGGAATCAGGTTCTATGCTAACTCAAACTTCTATCAGCTTCTTAGTCCAAGTGTTAGATTCTTTAAACCCAAATAGCTGAACCAAAAACCGAATTGACCAAACCACGGTTCAGATCGTAATTTTTGGTTTGGCTGATAAGTGCAGACCAAGTTCCTTTACTTGAAAAACACGTAAACGCATATAAACTAGTCATGCCCGTGACCGTGACTGAACCCTGACTGTCTGATTAGTGATTATGAATTTTTCACGAAGTGTCAGTGGCTTACGTATATAGGCTCCTTTAAAAGTCCCTTGTAGGCCCAAAAGAGATAACTTTTACACATGTAAAAGAACCGCCGGAGTTCTTAGTTATGTCGGAAAATCCATAAATGCAAAGAACAATCGAAACATAAGAGTCTGACATCTTAACAACACCAGTTTGAATAATTTATGCCGATTTATAAAAATATGATCATACGAAGATATAAGATTTATAACATAGTTATGCTCTGTTTCTTGTGGAACATCGAACAAAATTTAGACCCAGAGAACTAAAACCAATCACACAGCCTGCTTACTTTTCCTTTCTCTCTCTCCCAAACTCCACAGTCATTTACATAAACCAGATCTACAATTTCTCAGATTCCGACATGGGAATTTGAGAACCAGAACTTTCCCCTTTTCATCTCCGGAAGATAGTAGAATCAGAGCAAAACTTTGCAGGGTTCAAAAGGCTTTGAAGGATTTAGCTTTTAGAAAAAAGAGTATATAGAAAGCTAATTGCTTGATTTTTATGTGATAAAATTTCTACTATGCCACCACAAGAGTTCCTGTCCGTACGGGTTTCTCGGCGGCTGAATCTTTTGCTGCTTTGGAAGATTTTTTCCGGAGAGATCTTGCAGAAATTTTCCAGCTTTTCTCCTTAGATTCATCAGACTCAATCTGTTCTTCTCTACACTCTTTGCTACAAAACGCTTTGTCTCCCCTGTAAATTATAAACCAAACAATAAAAAAAGACGAAATCAGAACGATTAAAGCAGTTAAAGGCAATCACATATTCATTAGTTTCGTTGATTTCGCATAAATTTAAAAAAAAAAAAAAAAGAGATCCAGAATCCGATTAGGATTAGATAATCGAATCAGTACCTGTACATGAAGATATCAGAGTTAAGACCAAGGGGTTTACGGCAGAGAGAGCAAGCTTCTAGAAAGTGTGGCTCTACGCAACCCGAAAACCTAGAGTAATAAGAAGCCATTGCTAATACTAAATCTTAAAATCGAGTTCGAGTTTTTGGAAAAAGCAAAATGAATCGACTGCAGAAGCAGATTCAAAATTTAGCTCAGAGAGGAAGAAGAATAAGGAAGGAAGAGTAGGAGGAGGAAGAAGAATAAGGAAGGAAGAGTTGGAAGAGGAAGAAGCTGATTGATTTGGTGTTCATATATAAAGCCGGCTTTCGGAAATTCTGGTTGACTTGAATAAATCACCTGTACCACGGACTACTCTAGTTACTCTGGTCTACAACACATCCTCACCGTTCATTTGTTGCTTAGCTCCAATCTAAAAGATCTCTACGTTAAAGTTCAACAATTCATTACTTTAATGTTATTATTGTCTTTTTGTGTCTGGTAAATACTTTTTTATGACACCGGTAAATACCAATTTCTGTTTCTGGCAAAAGATTCATCGATGAAGTTAAAAGTATCAAACTCTTTGTATGTGTCTGTACCAATTATATCATTTTATTCTAATTATATATAACGCATTTCGAGTAAAATTTACGCATATTTGGTGATTTGTATTCTCTCCGGCACGAAAGTGTATAAAAGTTCTTTTTTTTTTTGGTATTGTCGACTTCGAGCAATAAATAATAAATATTAGTAGTATTTTTCGCATTACAATAATTTAGGTGGGTCTCGTTCGACGAGGGGAATCAAACAATCCTTTTTTTGTGTGTTAAAGAATCAAACAAGTCTTGCATTTGTAAGATTCGTTGGCAACAATAACATGCATAACGCATGATTGATGGACTTTTCTCGCACAAACCATCAAAATTAAAATACAAGTTTCTAATTTTTAATGTTATATTTTACTAAATAATTTGTTTTTAAATATTTTTTTCGCGTGTTCTTTCTGCGTTCTAAAGATTCATCTCGCCTGAAAAATGTTTCATTCCATGTGTGTAAAGTTATAAACGTCTCTCATTTGGTTAATGCTTTACTTGTACTTATATTTCATTCATTTTTTTATGGACAGTAACGTTTTTTTATTACGATTGTATAATGAAATTCATTTGTAAATGAGACAAAACGTCTTCGTGGACGTGTTAAACCTCCAGGTAGAATTCTAAAAGAAACTATTGGATGAGATTAAATCCTTTTCAAAAATCAAGATTCATGAGTAATATATTAAAATACTACATTTTAAAAAGTTTTATTTGCTAAAAAAGCAACATTAATTTTTAATTCAAAATAGCATAATTATTGCATAAAATATTTGTTTATCTTAAATAAATTATATGAATTCTTCTTTTCCATTTAAGGTTTGATTATTTTTAGAAATAATTTTTTGTTATTTTTATATTAAACATTATTCAATATGTTAAGAATATATATATTCATTTTCAAAATTCAAAATATGTTATATACAGAAAATCTATGTTTTCTTATTAAAATTAAGATTTGAAACAATTTGTTCCAAGGGGGATTGAAAGGAACAATGATCAGTACAAAAGGAAAAAATCAAAATAAAATAAAAATCATTTTGTGAGAAGAGATAAATGGCTTTTAATACATATTATATAAAGAATCTGATATCCCAAAAAATTATGGTTAGTTTTCCAATTTTTTAAGGATTTTTAGTTATACATCATAATTTCCCTTCAAAATTAAAATTTCAAAATACAATGATCCAAATAGTCAAAATGTTCGGAGAACATGTACTTTGAATTTAGATAAGAAAGACATACATACGCCCATACTTGTAATAAAACGACCAATAGAACAACCGACCGACCTATTTTATTCGTTGTAGTATATTAGCCTTGATTGTCACAGTTGTTCTTCACTTTGCGTTTAGTAATTTTTAGTTGTGCATCTATGCCACTGTTTGTGAAACTTTTATATACACGATACGAAACATAACACTTTTCTATAGAAATTTGGAGAAAAAAAAACATTTCATACTGATTTCTTACTTCTAAATTCACTGGAAAATATCAGAATATTTGATTTGGCAGAGTATAGAATTTAAATTTTCAAGTTTTAACGTTTAATTTTTAAGAATACATCCGAAATCCATAGAAAATAATTTTGTTTTGAAATATCCATGAAAAATACTTTTGTTGTAATAATAATCAGTACAACTTGAATTAATATACTCTTTATATGATTGAACTAATCATAAAATACTCTATAGTATAAGTGTCATAAAATATTAAATACATTTAAATTTTACATAATAAATTTGTAAAACCTCTAATAAATGAATCAAACAAAAAATTCTGCAACATCTTATAAAAATAAAATGTAAATTTTATAAATTCAACTAACACAAAAAACGCAAATAGATACTTTAAATCAACGGCAAAAGAAAGCATCGCTATCATAAAATAGTATTAATTATCTTTTAAAAAATATCTTAAAATTATCATAAAATTACTATTATTAATTTTTATTATTCAAAATACAAATAAAATTTTTCTTCTAAAAATATTATAAAATAGTAAAATAATTTTAATAATATATCATTTAAATATTTGGATATAGTATTTTAAATTTAGTTTTAGATTTAAAATTTAGAGTTTATTTTTAACGTTAAACTATAATTTTATGGTATTTCAATGATATTTCTGAAATAAAAAAAGATTTTACATTTTAAAAAATTAACATTAATTAGATATGATCACGTCAAAATGTTTCTGAGTAAGCAGTGACTCACATTATGAACAGCAAACCAATTATAAAATCTCCGATGGGTATCAATAAAACCCAAAGAAAAAAGTTGTGTACGATCAATGATAATAAAGGTCCAAAAAAGAAAGTGACTAGGACCACACAACTTGTTATCTGTCGATAACAAGGTGTTGGAGTGGGGAAGTGGGTCCCTTCAAGATTGGGAAACGAGGAGCTGACTAGACAAAACCCTTTAAATATAATAAAAAGACCAATTAGTTATGGGACCCACAACCACCTCTCTCAAACCCAATTATCAACGTTCTTGTCTCTCGGGCCCATGACAGCTGCCCTTGTACCCCGTTTGCCTTACTTTTTTATTTTTAAACCCACCTGTCACTGACACGTGCGGTGAATCTCGCTCGTGTGCCAGCTAAGCTGGGAGTTTGTGCTACGTGGCGGTTAAGTGAAGTTCTTAAGGTTGCATGGGAATTAAATCTGTTGTCTTTGATTCTGCGGTTAGGATTTTCAAAGGGAATCATTGCGAATGATCTCAGCCGTAGAACGATTTCAGATGGTCTAACTCTAAGCTGTAGCAATTCCTATTTCCCTTGAGGCGGTTGAAAAGGTATTAGGAATTATGCATGCAAAATGTAATTATTTAAGCTTAACAAAATGTACTTATTTTTAGTTTATTAAAAAATCTAATACTGAAATGTGTTCCACCCAAAAGAATTGACATCCTTTCCAGTAGAGCTAAAGCTCCTACGAGTGCATTTTTTTTAGGATCCTATCAAACATCATTAGAGCAAAATCATTTGATAATGTAACTTCATTTATTTATATTAAATCGGGTTTAGACCAATAATAAATCAATTCGAACAAATAATGACCATGCTAGTCTATCAAACAAATTGGGCAGAAAATAATATTTTTTGGGGCCAAAATATAAGAAAAAAGGTTAAAACAAATACGTTATTATTGAGCAGCGACCAAAAAACCACCTTTTCTAAAATGCAATTCCATGTCATAAATTTAAGCCAATAATGTAAGGCCTTTGTACAACTCCACGTAAAAATCTGTAGATACATTTTAAAACGGGCCGTTTCATACCCGGAATGAAGGCCCATATTAATATTTTGTAATAAACGGTCCGAATGATTTCAGTCAATAGGTGCAGCGATGGATCGCCGGAAGAGCAGTGACCGGCAACTTCTGCTTTGGTTCTTTGCCGGGGCCACCGCCGTTAAACTTCTCCTGATACCGTCGTACAGAAGTACCGATTTCGAGGTTCACCGAAACTGGCTCGCTATCACACACTCTCTTCCTCTTTCCAAATGGTACTTCGACGAGACCAGCCCATGGACCCTCGATTATCCACCCTTTTTTGCCTACTTCGAACGCTTCCTCTCGATTTTCGCCCGTATCGTCGATCCCAGGATCGTAGATCTTCAATCAGGACTCGATTACAGCGCCGACTCTGTAATCTACTTTCAACGGATCAGTGTGATCGTCTCCGATCTATGTCTTCTCTTCGGTGTTTTCAGATTGACTCGAAAATTGGAACCGATGAAGCGAAATCTGATCTGCGCAGCGGTAATTTGGTCTCCAGGGCTTTTGATAGTAGATCATGTTCATTTTCAGTATAACGGATTTCTACTGGGCTGGTTGTTGCTGTCAATTTCGTTTCTGCAAGAAGGAAGAGATCTGATGGGTGGGTTTCTATTCTCCGTTCTTCTATGCTTCAAACATTTGTTCGCTGTCGCTGCTCCGGTTTACTTTGTCTATCTCCTTAGGCATTATTGCTGGTCCGGTTTAGCTACTGGGTTCCGACGGCTTGTGACTATTGGTGCGGTGGTTGTAGCGGTTTTTGCCGCCGCTTATGGACCCTTTATCTACCATGGACAGGTTAGGGTAGTTCTTCCTTCTTTGGTGGACGAAAGTTGCAATGTCTAGAAATATAGCCAAATTCGGTAGTGATTTAGTTAGTGATTCTATTGTTCTTGATGATTCTAGGAGTTGAATGTTTTGGAAATTTGTTGTTTGAGAGCGACTACTTTCATTTAGGAAAGCATAAATATACATAATGAAACAACAATTGTCATAGAAATCTCTTTCATTCGTCAACTTCACTGTCCTGTTGGCGGAGAAAGCCAATGCCAATGCTTAAATTAATAGAAATCTAACTTAGTTGAATCAGTGAACCTACTCTATATCAAGTCAATTCTTTTCCTGATTAAAGCTATTGAGAAAGTATTCCCATGGTGGTAGTTATCTTGTTTTTCCCCGTTGTTTCTTGTTGTCTTGCAGGTACAGCAAGTCATGAGGCGAATGTTTCCTTTTGGAAGAGGACTGTGCCATGCGTACTGGGCACCTAATTTTTGGGTCTTCTATATAATACTCGACAAAGGGCTTGCCTTTTTACTACGAAAGCTTAGATTCGAAATTCAGATTCCTTCCGCTTCTTTCACTGGCGGATTAGTTGGAGATTCTTCACCTTTTGCTGTTCTCCCTCAGGTACTATCAGTTGTTGCATTCTTGTCTGTCTTCCTCTGTCATATCTCATGAACGGTCTGCTTGATCTTAGTTTATTGGACTGGTGCAATGACAGATCACACCATTAACAACTTTTGCAATGGTATTACTCGCTGTAACTCCATGTCTTATCAAAGCCTGGCGAAAACCACAGCCCAGGCTTGTTGCTAGATGGATAGCGTATACATATACATGTGGTTTTCTGTTTGGATGGCACGTCCATGAGAAAGCATCGATTCACTTCACTGTCCCACTTGCAATCGTTGCAGTGCAAAGTCTCGAAGATGCTAAACACTACTTTTTGGTTTCCATAGGTATAATAAAATAGTTGTTCTCCTTTCAAACCAGAATCAACATCGCAAATAATTAATCATTCCATATACCTATCTCTATTTATCCTGCAGTTTCTTGCTATTCACTCTTTCCACTCTTATATGAGCCGCAAGAATACCCGATCAAGGTTCTGTTACTGTTATTGCACTCGGTTGTAATGTGGCTCGGCTATGCTGCTCAACACACAGACGGCATGGCATTGGAGGAGACTGGTGAATTCAAGAGCAAGTTTGGGATTGGATGCATTGAAAAAATATATCTGATGGGTTTGGTTATAGTAGAGATGGTGTCTCAGTTCTTGCATCCGTATTTTCTAGGTGACAAATTTCAATTTATGCCTTTAATGTTGATCTCAACATATTGTGCTGTTGGTATTATGTACTCTTGGATTTGGCAGCTCCGGAGGATCTTGGCATGACATGACATGCTATTATTCTACTAACTTGAGGCATTTTGCTTTTTATACTATGGTTGTTTCAACATATATATGTACTAATTTATTTATTGTTCTCGTCATGAACTTTTGATTATTTGTTTGACGCCTCAAATTCAACATGATTACATATTTTTTGATAGTCTAAAAAATATTGAGTTTTCAGTGATAAGCGCGTCTTAATTAAACAAATAATGGGCCGTCTTAATTATAATAAAAAATGGGTAATCTTAATTAAAACAAATAATAGCCCGTCTTAATTAAAACACTTAATGGGCCGTCTTAATTAAAACAAATAATGGGCCGTCTTAATTAAAACAAATAATGGGCCGTCTTAATTAAAACAAATAATGGGCCGTCTTAACTGTAACAAAAACATTGGGCCGTCTTCATTATAACAAAACATGGGCGGTCGTAATTGTAACAAATGGGCCGTCTTAATTAAAACAAATAATGGACCGTCTTAATTAAAACAAATAATGGGCCGTTTTAATTAAAACAAATAATGGACCGTCTTAATTAAAACAAAAAATGGGCCGTCTTAATTGTAAAAAAAATAAGCCGTTTTAATTGTAACAAAAAATGGGCCGTAATTAAAACAAATAATGGGCCGTAATTAAAACAAATAATGGGCCGTCTTAATTGTAACAAAAAAATGGGACGTCTTAATTGTAACAAACAATGGGCCGTAATATGGCCCAAATTGAAAGATAAGAACCTACGAGAAATCTCTAGCCGAGGCCGTAACGGAGGAAGAAGATCTGTTTCTGTCAAAAAACCTTATCCTCCAATGGCTTCCACTTTCGTCTCTCTACCAAAACCCTTTTTGGCCTTTCCGGTCAAAACAATTACTCCACCTTTAGCTAACCGTAAGCTTCTCGGTACTTAGAAATCTGAAACTTACTATGTTTCCAATCTTTTCTTGTATTTCCGTTGATGATTTGTTTCCTCTTGTTTCTGCAGGAAGTCGAAGATGTTGTCTGAGAATCAATGCAATTTCCATTAAATGGGAACCGAAAAAGGTACTTACTGTCTTTTTGCGTTTACTTTTATCCAAAGTGTATTCATTTCGTTGTTTAACTCGGAGATTGTTGATATGATAATTGCAGGTTGTTCCTCAAGCAGACAGGGTTCTTGTTCGTCTTGAAGAGCTTCCTCAGGTATATCTCCTAGCTCCTTTATGATCTGAATATGTCATGATGCTTACAAAGAAGCAAGAATCACATGTAGAAATCAAACAAAACTCTGTAGTTGACTAACACACTTCAATTGCCGAATTAGTTATTAGTTAGATCATTTGATTGATGTGATTCTGCAGACATCTTCAGGTGGAGTATTGTTGCCTAAAGCAGCTGTAAAGTTTGAGAGATACCTTACCGGAGAGGTAAGGGGCATTGCTCCTTATGTCATATGACTTCATGTTCATTGAGCACGGTTTTAAACTTTAAATAATTTTTCAGATCGTCTCTGTTGGTTCTGAGGTTGGACAACAAGTTGGGCCTGGAAAGAAGGTGAGGTTCTTCTTAATTCTCAAGCATTCATTTATGCCACTGTGAAATTGTGATTGCTTTCTTGATTTGTTTCTCTTTTGCCTTTTCACAGGTTCTGTTCTCTGATGTGAGCGCTTATGAGGTTAGTTAAATTTTCTTTACGGTAAATTAAGTTTCTCTGCAATGAATTGATCAGTCTTTAGGGATTTCAAACTGTAACATTTTGATCAGGTCGATTTGGGAACCGGTGCTAGGCATTGCTTTTGTAAAGAGAGCGACTTGTTAGCCCTCGTGGAGTGAGATCTTGTCCATGAGAATACATCCAGTAATTCTTGAAGGTCTTAGATGTTTCTTGTTATATTCAGACAGCATTTCTTGTTTTCTGTCAATCTTTCAATTGAAGAATATCAATTGTGATCGTTTTCAGACAGTCATAAACAAAAGATCTTCATTGTGTTAAATCAAAAGATATGACACCAGTTTCTGATGTTAAAATCAAACTGGTACATTCTAAAAAAGGTACATTCTAAAAAAGGAAAAGGGAGACTAAATCAAAACTCAAAAACTGGAAGCTCGATCATGCCTTCTTTTCTCTTTGGAGAATACCAAGCCACAATTTTTCCAGACTCAAGAAGCCTCAAGGAGTAATTCAAGCTGTAAATTAGATCTTCCATGCGTGCCCCAAACTTCCCCGCACCTACCTGAAGCTGCGAGTCTACTTTGAAAACGATTGGACCTGCAACCTGCAAAATTGATGCAAAAGACAAAGAACTGATTGGCATGGCTTGAAAATTAGAACTTTAATTTAAAGACTGAAACTTTTGATTTTCGCACAAAAGGCTAATACCTGTTGCTGGAATATCAGGTTGAGTCTGGGAGACCACATTGTATCATCTGATTTGTTACTACCTGGGGATCTTCTCATAACATGGAAGATTCTTTTGGCAATAGCTGAAGCTGAGGAAATGTCCAAGCGAGCATCTACTCGTGTTAGATCGCCATACAACTTATTAAACCGCCCTTTTTGGAATGAAAAGCAAGCAGAACCAAATACGTCTGCGCTTATCGGACTCCGCTTCTTGCCATTAACTGACATGCCCTGGCCTGTAATCCAAGCTGCCAAGCTGCTAAGCTGCTACCTAGAAAGTGACATTCAGAATTCACCATTCAATTCGAAGTCCAGATAAGGGAAAGAGACACCTTTCAAACGAACTGGTTTCTGAGAGAGTACCTACTATTCCTGAAATTGCTGCATGAGGTTCCTTTAGACGTAGATCGTAAGGAAGAAAATCAGGTATATCCTGCTCTTCTGCGTTGTATTCTTTCTCATGTGGCCTCCACAAGTGTCTGTTAGCCTTGTATGAAACCGCAGCCTTGGCGCATAAACCAGGCATCAAAGAAGTAGGACTCTCAGCAGCAGTATTCACAGGCTGAGGATTACCCTTGCTTTTGTGTACACCAAACCGGTATTGAAGCCCATATTCTGGAGCAAGCGATGAGACGTCAAAGGATAATGATTCAGGAACATCCCAAAAACGTCCTTTGTGATCCAGAAAAAGATCTGGCCAAGCTGCTTCCACAGTGAGATCGTGTTTTTCAAACTGCTCATAAGCTCAAAACGAAGTAACTTAGAAGTGCTTAAACATACAAAGAATCCATCATGGGTAAAGATGCGTTACCGGATGAAAAAACATCAACTTTTTTCGAAGTCCCTTTTTATCGCCAAGCCGTTCAGCGCTCAACAACAGAGAAGAAGATGAGCCCAACGCAATCTGAGTCCATAAACCAATGGAGTAAAGTGATTTGTCTAAAATGTGTTTTGTTGTGTCCTTGAGAAGTTAGAGATCCCACTCTTCTGAATTTCCAATATCTCCTTTGATATCAGCGAAGAGCTTCTTTGGTTTGAACTGCCCAACCAATCCTAGCCACCTACAACGGACGAAAGAGAAATTTGAATGGAAAAGAAAAGGCTGAAACAGACCTAGTCATATGTCTTACCAAATCCAAAAATTTCTTTTTCATCAACTTCAATCTTGTGAAAAGTCTCAGCGAAAAACTTAAACATTACTCACTCAAACACCAAAGTCAAAGTGATTTTGCAAAACAGCGTACCAGTTAGAAGAGGAAGGACTGAACAAGAGAGAATTGAGAGAGAAAGAGCCGAGTCTCTTGTCAGAAGCAGGAGCAAAAGAAGGGATGATTCCGAGAGGAAAACCTTATCGGAGGAGAGAGAGCTGCTGAATCCGGTGACAGCGACTGGCTCGTGCACCGTCGACGGGAAATGGTTCACCGGGAACAGAACGAGCCGTGCCTTCTAAAGTTTGGGCCCCAATCCATCTTCGTGATGGTTAAGAGATTGAAGGTCTACTTATAGAGATGATATAAAGCAAACTTTTGTTAAAGAAAAGATTGTGAATGATGATTGGTGGGAAAAAGTATCATATATTATTGATTTTACAAGACTAATATATGATATGATTAGATTTTGTGACACCGATAAACCGTATTTTTATTTGGAATATGAGATGTGGGATTCCATGATTGAGAATATGAAACTTGAAATATACAAAAGAGAAAAATGTCTGCTGTCTGAGTTTAGTCTCTTCTACGATGTTATTTATCAGATACTAGTGGCTCGTTGGACAAAAAATAGCACATTTCTACATTGTCTAACTCACTCTTTAAATCCAAAGTATGTGATTTAAATTGTATATTTATTTTTTAAATTAATTTTTGACACATATATAACACATTTTTGTGTATTTTAGATTTTATAGTGATGCATGGTTAAACGAAGATCCTGCAAGAATAGGTCCACATAGGGATGGAGAATTATCTCGTGAGAGAATGAAGTGTTTTTAGAGATTGATTTCCAGTCATGAAGATCATATCAAAGTTATGGATGAGTATGCATTGTTTTCGATGAAATGTGGTCCTTTTGAAGATTTAACGCGTATTTCGATGATATCTTCAATGGAGCCTAAGAAATTGTGGGCTAACTTTGGTGCTCAAACTCCTCTCTTTCAGTCTTTGGCTTTTAAGTTACTTGGCCAACCTAGTTCATCTTCTTGTGTTGAACGCAACTGGAGTACTTACTCATTCATTCACTCACTCAAAAGGAACAAGTTAAATCCAAGTCGTGCTCAAGATTTGGTTTACATCCATAACAATCTACGTCTTTTATCAAGGAATTCTGATCAATATAAAGATGAAAAAACTAAGATTTGGGATGTTGGTGGAGACACATTTGATTCTATGGAAGATGTAAGATTTTTAGAGTTTACAAATCTTTCATTAGATGAGCTAGATTTTGAAAATGATTTAGTTATTGAGTAGTTTATTTATATTGTTATGTAATGATAACATATTTTTATTTTAAGACTTTTTATATTTTTCATTTATAGATATTTTTTTAAAATTTTGCTGAACGTATCCATGCTGTACCCGTCTCTATAAATTTTATATATGCCATTTCCTGTCCCCGTCCCCGTCCCCGATGCCCGTCCCCGTTTCAGTGCAACATAGGTTTGGGGTGAAGAAATATTCTGGTCACAGAATCCTGAAGCAATTGCTGAGTTGAGATTCGCCATTTTCTTCTCCTCCTTACTTATCCCTCCTGTGTAAAAAGTTAGAGGATACAAACAGGGGTTTAAGCTGAATCAATTGCTCGCATACCCCTCAAACTAAAAAAAAAAAACTCAAATGTCCTCTCCAATTTTCAATATTTATTTTTAATTGAAAAATATAAGAAAAAGACAAAAAAATATGGAAGTTGATCATAATTATCGATCCAACCACAAAAAACCCACCCAAATCCAGTAAAGTCGGATTGACCTGGTTGCATTAAAAAAATGTTAAAATCAAAAAATTAGGGCAAAATTACCCACCTCACGATCGAAATCGGCCGAATCTTCTTCCCCACGATCGAAATCGGCCCCTCTCCTCTTCCCCACAATCGACCATACTTTTCAACATTCCAAGTTCTTCACTCTCCTTCTTCTTTGCATTCTAACTTTTTTACTCCTCTTCCTTTGCATTCAACTCGAAATCCTCTTCAACTCTCTTGTTGCGGCATCTCCCTCACCTCGAAATCGTTTTCTTCTTCTACAAATTCACCCAAAAATTGGCTTCAAATTCAATCCGGAAAATTGTTCATCGCCAAATCGAAGTAAAACTCCGTAGAACTAAGTTAAAATTTTTGAAATTTCATAAGAGAACTTTGTTTGTGTCGATTTGGATTAGGTTTTATGAATTCCGGGTGTGCTAATTCGGTTGTTTTTTTTTGTAGGATGGCTCGAATGAAAAAAACTAATTATGGATGTGGAGAAAATCCATATGACGGAGGAGAAAATCTGGAAAGAAGGATTATCGTAGCTGGATCTAGAATCGTTTACGAAAATCCAACTGATTCTGAGCAGGAAGGAAACAGTTCGCGTCCGACAGAGAGTCAACTGTATGTATCGATTTTTAGTGGTAAAACTAAGTAGAATTGAGTAAAACTGATATTCTTGGTAGTGATACTATAAGAATTTGGTAAAACTGTGTTGGAGATTGATGTTTTATGGGTTAATAACACTAAATGGAACTAGTAACACTAAGGAGAACTAGTAACACTAAGTGGAACTAGTAACACTAAAGAGAACTAGTAACACTAATGTAAAACTATGTATTAAAATTGATAACTTTTGGATTAGTAACACTGAGTAAAACAAGTAACACTAAAGGAAAATAGTAATACTGGTAGTGCTAAGTAGAACTATGTTTCAAAAGTGATGTTTTCTAAGTTGGTAACACGACATGAATCTAGTAACACTAACCAAAAGAAATAAAACTAAACAGAATTAGTAACACTGCAATGACTTGGTAAAACTATGTATTAAAATTGATAATTTGTGTTTAGCAACACTGAGCAAAACTAGTAACAATGAACAAAAATAGTAGTATTTGTAATACTCTGCAAAATTGTGTAGTAAATATATGTTTTTGAGATAGTAACACTGGGTAAAACTAGGTAAAACTATGTAGTGAAAATTATGAATCTAAATTGTAACACTTATAAAACTAGATAACACTGTGTAAAACTGTATTTGTTTTGCAGGATTCTGGTGAGGAAACAGAGGTTTTACAACCGATGCAAATGTATTTCCAACCATCCGAGTACACAAAGAAAATCAAGATCCCCACGAGGTGTTACATCACTAAAGCGGTGGAGATATTAGATAACTT
Source organism: Pugionium dolabratum (assembly GCA_018901945.1). Lineage (NCBI taxonomy): Eukaryota > Viridiplantae > Streptophyta > Magnoliopsida > Brassicales > Brassicaceae > Pugionium > Pugionium dolabratum. Next base: position 66,544 of record JAEVFF010000703.1, on the reverse strand, counting down.
GAAGTACCCCCTTCGAGTGGATGAAAAGAGGTGGTTTCACCGTCATCCACAATTCAAGCATTTTTTTCATATATCCAAAGATAAGAACCACAAAGTGATGGGATTGTGGATGCTCCTGGTTCGCACTGTGCGAACGGAAAGAAAAAGAGAAGCTTGGTTCCTTGTAAATGGTACACCCATCCGGTATGGGATAAGAGAACACACACTAATCTCTGGACTGGACTACCATAATTATCCCGTGAACTACCAAAGTATAGGTAGTATGGACTTTATTGAAAAGCATTTCGGAAGGGGTGCAAAGGTCACATACGCAGATGTAAAGGAGAAGCTGAAGGGTATGATACCTTCGCAAGATAGGTTGAAGATGGATGTCTTATATTTTCTATCAAGCATTATTATAGGACAAACAAAGATGGGAGAAGATGCACCTGCCGTCGAGCCATTCTTCCAACGAGCTGTGAGCGATCTCGATATCTGCAAGACATTTCCATGGGGGAGGTTATCTTTTGATCACATTATGCGAGAGATCTCGCATACAATGGATCATTTCCGAGGGGTGGTGAAGGGTACCCAGTGGACTATGTCCATATTTTGTACACCGTTGGAGGTAAATATCATTTTAATTATTGCTAAATTGTACTTGTTTTATATTTGAAACTAATAATATTTGTTTGTGTAGCTTCTAGCGTTTGAGGCAATTCCCGAGCTTAGAAAGAAATTCCGGGAAGATGTTTCTGGTGTTGATAGCACGTGTCCTCGGATGTGCAAGACGAAGTTCAAGCTTAGTGTTATGTAGGGATTCACGCTCGATGAGATCAACGAAGCACTTAGTAGCACTAAGGTTAGTTTTCCGTAGTGTTACTATTTTATATTTTTAATATGTTAAACTAATGTTGACATTTCTTTTTTTTCAGGATATTGAGAGTATCTTGGTGGCATCTGCTGATAAAGAAAGACTACTTTCTCAAATCTATGAAGTAGAAGACGTTGAGGATAATGACGATGTCATTATCCGAAGTTGGACGATACGTCTACTTCATGACCAAAAACCGGTATTCTTCGAGGAAATATTCAATGAAGACGTGGCTTCACGAGCAGAACTCGTGACTGCACCCGATGAACCTCATGCACCCCTTGCACCCCATGCACCTCTTGTTGAAGAAATAGAGAATGCAGCTAGTGATAATGCGCCCATTACCGCATTGGTAGAGCTCGTGAAGAAGATGGAGAAGGGATTGAAAAAAGTTGATGAGAAAATAGAAAAATTAGATGAGAAAATTGATGAGGTATACACAAAGGTCGTATTCATGGAAGAATACGTAAAAGACAAGTTAGAAACAGCTAGGTTGTATGAAGAGATGTATCGTGGTAGTGTTAGAGAACACGAAACGGTAATATTAGGTGTTACTTAGTATTACAAACATTTAATAATACTTAATTTAATTGCTTTTAAATTGTAAGATTTGCAGAGAAGTCCAAAGCAGGAGGATAGGCACGAGGATGTTGCCAATGATGTGGACGAAGATAGGGCCGATGATAGGAACATTGATGCGGAGATGGTAAATGTGTTTGCATGAAAATGTAATACTGAGTAATACTGAGTAATACTGCGTAATACTAATTGTTTTGATTATAGTGTGAGAAAGACGGGGATGTGGAGAAAAGCGTTGAGAAAGACGTGGAGAGAAGTCCAATAACGGATGATGATACAACCGTTGATGATACAACCGTTGATATGGGAATGGTAAATATATTTGTATTAGTTAGATTCGAGTAAAAATTAATAATTTATACGGATATTGAGTAAAACTATTTGTTTTGATTATAGGGTTCAAAGGACGGAGATGAAGCCATATGCGTTGGAGAAGGTGATTTAGAGGCGGAAAGCGCTAAAATTCTAAAACCGATGGAAATACCAACCGAGGTTGCAACCGAGCGTACTATACAACGTACATTCACTAGAAAGAGGAAAAGAAACCTTTTCGGTGCTGTGAATACTCCATACACAAGGTGGCCAACGCGGATAAGGAATGCTGATTGAGAAGATTGGAAAAAAAAATCAGTTTCATCGTTTCTAACTCTCTTGTTGTTAATTCGTAAAACTCGTATCATTTGGTAGAACTACGTAAAACTAATGTTGTTGTTTTTCACACTTATTTGAAATTTAAAATTTAAAAATTATGGTTGAATGATTTTCTTCATATTAAAATGTTGTAGATTAATATAATTTCTACAAACTTTAAAACTTTCAAAAATTTTAAAAATTAATTTTTTATTTAAAAAAATTATATAACTCTTATAAATTATTAAATTCATAGAAATATTCCAAATTTTTAAAATTTTAAAAAATAATTTTTTTTGGGCACTTTTTATTTTTGGCAACCGTCTTTTTTTTGTAGCCGCCATTTCCTTTTTTGGGAGCCGCCGATTTCAACTAGTTTTACAAAAGTTTTTAGTAATATGGATTTTGTACATAGTGTTATTTTAGGGTGTTTTCGATTTAAATTAGTTTTACCAACTAAAAATTAAAGTTTTTTAGTTTTACATTAGTTTATAATCAGTTAAATTATGATTGTTATCACTTTGTATATTAATATTTATTGAAAGTTCTGTTATGTGTGTTTTCGTTTTAAAATGAGTGATTATGAGAAAGTGGTTATAAAAGTATAAGGTGTTTAGTGGAATATATTCTTCAAATACATTATTATGGCTTGATTTTTAATTGTTATATTGAATACATATTTTTGAGATTTTATAGTTCCTTATATAACAAAAATTGGTTTATGGTAACTTTTATGTTTGTTTTGTGATACATTTGTCAATCAAATTGAATTCATTATTTACAAGTTTTCAATAACAGTAATACCAGTGTTACGTAGTTTTACTTTATAAGTTCATTAATACCAATGTTACCTAGTGTTCCGATATGATAGTAGTAAAACCTAGTGTTACGTAGTTTTCCAAACAGAAAGTTGTCTTTTACAAATATTCACAAATAAGTATTACTACAAATAACGTAATGAAAAATACAATTATTCATATACTATTAACGTTACCAAATAACCAATATGACAAATTCCATCCTGGCACCCTTCTAATATCAGTCCGTTTGCGGCGTTCTCCGTTAGATGGAAATCTCTTTAATCTCTTTCTTCCTTTTTTATTGTTATAATTCGGAGGCATGATTTGTAATTCTTTGATGTAATCCGGAATGTTCCACTCAAACTTATCGGACACTACATAAATTGTCGTGCTATATGCTAGTGCCCATAACTCCACGGAATAATACTTTGAGCACAAATCATGAAAAAAGATATCCCGTGCTCTATCCTCACGCTTTATGTATTCCATGACAGCGGCTGTTGCATATACGCAAGGGTATTTATCGATATCAAAACGTTTACAACTGCAAGTTTTCCTTATCAAATTCACCAAGTACGTTTTTCCATCACTTCCGTTCACAACGTACTCTAACTCGAAACTGTTTAGCTCTGTCAAAGTTAAGACAACTACCTCTTTACATGTATTGTGAACTAAATTCTCCATAAAAGGCACTAGTTTGTGGTAATCCGATCCAGAAACCGCATCTTTCCTATACTTATTAAACCATTCAGAGATTTTTGAGATAATCACATCAATCATGGGTAGTAACGAATACTTCCTACAGTTCGAAAATGCACTGTTCAATGACTCCGCACAGTTACTTGTGTATATGTTGTACCTTTCGCCTGGGAAATAACACCTCGCCCAATGTTTAACATCAGCTGTTTCATCCAAATACTTGGCCGTAGAAGGATATCTACACCTAAATTCTCCATAAACCCGTATGAACTCAGCCTCCATATATATCTTACAACACTTCATGAATTTCCAAGCAACTACGTCTTTGTTTATGTTAGAATCGTGTCTTTTCACATTTTGAGACAAATGCCTTATGCAATACCCATGATGCGCATTCGGGTAAACTTCAGTAATTTTCAGGCTTTCGAAAAACCATGTCCAACTTGCGTAGTTCTCGCCATCAAGTACCCCAAAGGCTATGGGATAGTGGTGACAATTAGGATCTTGAGCTGTCGAAAAAATTAGGACACCACCATATCCATTCTTAAGAAATGTTGCATCCACCGTTATCACTTTCCTCATGCATTGAAACCCTTCGATGCAAGCTCCCAATGCGATAAATAGATATTTGAATTTTGTTGCTTCGTCCAACTTCACTCTTGTTACTGTACCATGATTAACCTTTTCTAACATATACAAATACTGATACAAAACCTCATAACTTTTTGCTAGAGTATCACAAACATCAGTAAGAACTTTCTCTATCCCTCTCAACGTTGTCGAATATGATACTTTCACACCAAATTTACCTTGAACGAGAGATACAAAACTTTTAGCAGTAGGGGTGTGCAATTGTCCTGGATGCAAAACATCTGCAACTAATCTTGGTGTGTCTTTTCTTTTATTGTTGCTTGTACTCGAACTAGCCCGAGAGCATGTATGCATGTTGTTGTAAGTTCTAATCGAGAAATAATATGATTTTCTAATCTTCGCAGCTCGTAAACGCCATTTACAGCTTTCTTGATGACATTGTAAAACTAATCTTGTTTTGTCAAATTTTTTTATCGTAAAACTAAAACAATTCTGAAATGCGGCTTTGTCTATCAAATCTTGCAATGCATGCTTCGTTGTAAACTCTTGTCCGACCACAATACCCATACCGTCTTCCCATGCATCTATAAACTGACTATCTTGTGGAATCTCAACATAGTTATCATGCATAGCTAAGCTATCAAACTCGTTACCCATATATGCACCATGTCGTGCATTCTCTCCATCTCTAGTATCATCCTCAACATTTTTGCCATCACGTTGTTATGCTCCACCTACGTAAGGTACAATGGCACTTGCATTAATTTTCTCATCTATTGAATGCAAGACGTCATAGTTCACACTAGACAAACTATCTCGACCCACTTTTGAAAATTGCTCCAAGTAATGATCTGTTGTGATGACCTCCACGTACAAAATACATTTACACTTCTCATTATCCATGGTATCTAGATAAACAGACACATCCTCATCATCGGTAATAACTGATGGTATCTAAGCTCCCACTAACAATATAATGTAACTCAATTTTAACTTCGTCCTACTTTCATCTATCACAATCTTCCTGCATATGCTAGCTTCTAACATCGTCAACGTTATATCCTCTACACTTGTATCCTTAAACATTATAGCGTAGATACGACCTTTCGAATTCCATATATAATCATTTGAAACAAATTCCCCGTAGTCAAAATGTATGGTTACGTTCATTGTCTCCTACAGAAGAATATAAAAAAAAGTTAGCAAGTTCATTCAGTAATACTAGTTTTACTAGTAATACATTTTTATCTACCAAATATTCATTACGATTCTATACATTAACTACCAATGAAAAGTTCTACTACACCTATAAATTATGAATATACATTCAATGTGCATATAAAATTGATGACTTCTCAAATTTAGTTAATATCTTTGGTTATAGATTCCCTTTAGTAATACGAGTTACTAGTTTTACTTTTTTTTGTAATACTTGTTTAATACTGTCATCAGTAATACGAGTTTTACTAGTTTTACTTTCCTCATCAGTAATACCAGTGTTACTAGTTTTATTTTCCTTTTTAGTAATACTAGTTCTACTAGTTTTACTTTCCTCATCAGTAATACCAGTGTTACTAGTTTTACTTGTTCTAGTAGTTTTACTATCTTCATCCCGTAAGATATAGTAATACCTAGTTCTACTTAGTTCTCCTAGAACTGTACAATGATTTCGGCCTCAAATCTTTCTTAATTTCAAACGATTCGCTACAATTCAACATCCACAATACATCCCATAGTAATGCGGTCGAGATCGACCCATACAACATAGATATAACTTCTATATAGATAAAATAGTGGTTTTTATCCTAAATTTATAAATAATTCATATTTTCACAAATTCTTAATGTAAACCTTAATTTAAGCTTTGTTGAAGATCGTGGCGGCGTCAGTGGCGAGCTGGAGGATCGATTCAGTGGTGTTGGAGGAGAAGAGGAGAAGGAACGTGGTGGCGTCGATGGTGGCCGTCTTCTTTTCCTGTAGATCGGGGAAAGAGGAGAGATGAGATGAGAGAGAAACTATGAGAGGAGAGAGAAAATTGCGAGGAGAGAGAAAATCGCAAAGAGAGAAAAAGTGTCGATTTTATTTTATTTTTTTAATTAATTTAAGTTAAATGAGAAGAATTTATTAAGGGCATTTTTGGGAAAACACATTTACGAGGATATATAGATTAAAGGAGAGTAGGAATGTTTGTTTTTTTATAAATTAGAAGTATTTCAGACGATCGCTCGTTTAAGCTTTCGCATGGGCCTTTTTCTTTGACCTTGATGGGCTTCTTAATATGTTAAAATAGGCTTTGTTCATGATTCGAAGAAACGGATATGTAACATTTGTGTGTCAAGACCAGAATTAAACCGAATCAAACCTAAACCGTTGTGAAAAAGTGAGCTACAATCAAAACAAATTGATCCGTTTGATTTTGTGATTTCTGGTAATGGATACATACAAGACAGAATTGTAATAACCCAAAAGTGTCAAATTACATAAATATTGAAGCAAAAAAGGTTTTTAAGGAACTCAGAAACTGATAGTAAGAGTCAACAATGCTCTTACAAATAGAACTGAATTTATTTGCAAATCCCATTATAAAGAGAGAAATTGAGAGAACCGCATACAAAATAAAGGGGGAAGAAACAAGAGGAGAAATCTTGAGAGCAAAAGGTCTAGCTAGACATTGGATGATTGTAAACGTATTCAATGGCGAGAGCGCAAGAATCGATCTTATCAGCTTCTTTGTCTGGAATTTCCAACTTGAATTCCTCTTCAATAGCCATCACTATCTCCACTGTGTCCAAACTATCTAATCCCAGATCGTTTTGAAAATGAACATCAGGAGTCACCTGTGGATGTGATAGTTGAAAGATTAGTATGACTTCGAACAAGAAGAATGCTTCCATAATGACAAACATCAGATATTAAAAGCCCCATTTTAATGCTAAACTTAAAGGTTAAGAACAGATAAGTCATGGATTCAAAGAAATTAAATTCACTTCAGTAACAGAAAATTTGAAGCGGTAGTTTCTGGTAACAAACAATTTACTAGAACAGTGAGATCAGAAACAACTAGTGTAGCATTGTTTCAGACCACCACCATTTGGTGTATATTCCCAATGGAGCAAATATGAATCTACCAAAAGCTACAAAATATTATTCATTGACAGAAAATTAAAGGCAAAATATGATTTCGTCCCAATAATGTGGAAAGTAAGAGATAGTAGCCACGACATGATCCCATCAACTGCAGGCCTAAAACGAATCTAAGAATCTGGAGATAAATTTGAGACTTCAAATTTTGCGAATTTCTAACTGACCTTAGCGGGATCTACTTTTGGGAAACTCTTGACAACATCAAGAACTCTATCGACGACATCCTGCCTGCTGAGATGATCATCGTGCGAAGAAAAAGTACGGATCGAACCAAGGAATCCAATTTGAGACTGTTTCGATATTTTCACTGTTAGGGTCTGCACCGGAACCCTCAAGTGACGAAGAAGTGCAGTTCTTAGTGCCATTTCCGACTCTTGGAAGTCGAGATTTAGGGATTTGATGAGGGAGACACAGAAGAGAATAGAAGCTCGAGGCCGAAAGGTTTCAGGTCAAACGTAAGCACGTGCCCGCTACGAAGCCCAGGCCAAGAGCCCATGCGTCAGCCCATAATATTTAAATTGATATTCTGCATTTAGTTTCCTATATGTTATAAGTTATCCCCAACTATTTTAAAATAAATAACCCATTGGTCTTCTTTTTCTTTTTTTAGTTTTTCTTCGTCCAATAGACATCAGCTTGCGAATAATAATAACACACTAATACAGAGTTTGCAATTCCAGAGCGACGGTATCTCTCCGGCTAAGATCGGAAACTCATCCCAGCGATATTTCGACATTTCTAGGATCCGTCCGGCTAGTTAGATCTTGAGAAATCATGGCTCCGGTCTCCGCACTCGCCAAGTATAAGCTGGTGTTCTTGGGGGATCAATCCGTTGGGAAAACGAGCATCATCACTCGATTCATGTACGACAAATTCGACAATACTTACCAGGTAGTTCATTTTTGCGATCTAGTTATTATCTCGACGATGCACGACGTTAAATGGTTTTCGGGGATTAATAGTTGTAAGAATCCACGGTTTGGTTGATATTATTGAGATCCATTTTCACGGACAGGATTTCTTGTTTTCAATTAGAACTTGTTAGTCATATGCCTGATCTTGCGTTCTTTTCTGTATAGTTACATGTGGTTTGATTTGTATGGGACGTAACACTCCGCAGAATGATCGTGCGCGATCTCCGTTAACCGCTCATCGTTCGTGATTAATCTCTTACTTTCGGTTGTTGTTCATACCTGATCCTTGATATTGCCACCATTGTTTATCTAATCGAAGAAGTAGTTCTAAATGATGAATGAAGGCATCTGAACTTGATTTTGAAAATATGAGATGACGTTTAAGCTCCTAATAGTAACTGAACCATGCTTGCTTATCACCATTATACCCAATGTTATTCCTTTTCTCAGTAGTTTATGTGGTTTCATAATCATCAGGCCACTATTGGTATTGATTTTCTATCGAAGACAATGTACCTTGAAGATCGAACTGTCAGACTGCAGCTGTGGTATGATCCGGAACCGATTTCAATTTTTGAACGCAGAAAATAAATATTGCAGATCATGATTTGATAACTAACATTGAGAGCCGAAACATTTGACAGGGACACAGCTGGACAAGAGAGATTCAGGAGTCTTATTCCGAGCTACATCAGGGATTCGTCTGTTGCTGTTATTGTGTACGATGTTGCAAGTATGTGTACCAAAACTGTTTCTCTGCTTTCTAAATTCGCAAACACATGCATACTCTCCCATGTTTTGAGATGGTCCTAATGAGCAAATGCGTTTTGATTTCTCCCTTATTTCGATCCATCAAAGTTTGTGCATTGACATATAGGCAGGCAATCCTTTCTAAACACTACTAAATGGATCGATGAGGTTAGGACAGAGCGTGGTAGTGATGTCATAGTTGTGCTTGTGGGAAATAAAACCGACCTTGTGGACAAAAGGTAATAATGATCTACCATCTTTTTCCTTTACATTTTGCTTGTTAATCTTCATGTGGAGAATAGTGCTCCTTAGCAATTGAGACAGAAAGAAAGGTAGTCCTCTTTGTGTTTACCACGGTCTAATTCTATAAATATATTGTTAAACCACGTCTTACTAATCTGGTGGCATCAAGTATGTTCCCAAACGACCAACAAAATAATAAATGGAAATTCATTTGGTGGTGCACAACTGCATATATAATCAAAGGGCTTCTTTATGATAGACACGCTTGACACTTAAACGATGCCTACTAGATTTGTTACTGCCGATGGGACCTTCCTAATAAAGTGTTTGTTTCTCAGGCAAGTGTCAATAGAGGAAGCAGAAGCCAAAGCTCGTGAGCTTAATGTAATGTTTATCGAAACCAGTGCCAAAGCGGGTTTCAACATAAAGGTAACAACGACCTTCGCTTCACTTACCTTTGAAAGTTTCCTGGATCAAATACATCACTGCCAAATAAATTCACCATAGCCCGAACTTTATGTTTTTTTTGGTGGGTATTGCTAGGCCCTTTTTCGCAAGATAGCTGCAGCATTGCCCGGAATGGAAACATTGTCTTCGACAAAGCAAGAGGACATGGTTGATGTCAATCTCAAATCTTCCAATGCAAATGCATCACTGGCACAGCAGCAATCAGGAGGATGCTCTTGTTAAATTTGGCAACACCAACAAATCCATAGAGAACACAACATACAGAAGACGAAGCCCTCGAGCCTTCGGAGTTCGCATAATCCAACCCGTTATTATATTTCCATCTGTAAAAAATTTGCCTGCCTTTTTGGCTTATTGTCTTCGTCACTTTTTTTTATTTTATGGTTTGGCCACAAATTGCTCTTGTTTCAGTACTTTTGTTGTTTTTAACAACTTAAAAAACTGTTTTATATATAGACCTTTGAGATATATCATAACGAGTTTCTTCTTGTTTCTTCCTTCCATGTGAGGACACATGTCCTCTGGTCAGACCACTTTAATTAAATTCAAAACGTCACCGTTCTTCAGTTCCGTAATCTTGACAAAAATTTAAAAATAAAAATAAGTTTTTTTCTTCTTGAAAGCTATGTTGAATTAATGCAGTTGGAAACATTGATGGATCTTATTACAAGTAATATATTTACGGAGATATATTGCTATATATGTAAAACAAAAATACTGCTGACAAAAAAAAAGAAGAAGACATATTTGTGATTTATATAGTAGAAGAAAACATACGTGTATGTTGTTTGAGTAAATGTATTTTGCTCAACTAATAACTAAATATAAATAAATGATACTTATGTTTCATTTGAACTAGAATGTAACCGATTAAAATTAATATTTTAATTTTTTTTATTATTTGAATGAAAAAATTATAAATATATTTTAATTTAAAATATTATATATATTATAAAAGAATGATATTACTATTATTATATATTATTCAAATAATATTACATTATTTTATCATTATTTTTGCGATAAGTTAATCAAAAATATATTTATAAATTTTTTAGTAAAATATTTGAAACATGTTTTAAATTAAATTAATAAAATTAGTAGTTTTAATTAATTTTGTTATGTTATATAATCTACTTATATATACAGTAGTCATACTAAAAAAATAATTATTAGTTATTCAAATTTAATATTACAAACAAATGATATAATATAAAATTTTATTTGTAAATATATTGATTTTTTGGAAACAAAAAAAATTGAGTGATATAATTTTTATATGATTTGTGATTTAGATATACCGACTATATTATTACATAATATATATATATATACTTCTATAAAATAATTATTACTACAATATATTAAATTTAATTATTGAATTAAAAAGTAAAATTACATATAATATAAAAATGGAATTAAATAAGATTAATGAAGTTTATGTATCTATAAAAATTTGACATATTTACTTTCTTTATATATGTGTATAATAATTAATTATTTATTTAAAAAATAATCTTCTATTTTTAAAATTGGCAAGTAAGTAAATGTGTAATTTAGTAACTCAAAATTTCTTAATTTTTGAATCTTTGTATATTTGAAAATTAAATATTGTTTAGAAACTCATTAAATTATATAATTAAGTTATCTAATTAAGATTTTTTAGATAATAAAATAAATAATTTATATTTAAAATTAAATTAATTAGTAAAATTGTTGATAGTGAATATGGTGATGACACCTGAACAATTTTCATTCTCAAGGCTTCTCTTTTAATATATAGTAGATTTTCCAACTCTCAAACACATAATTCGCAATAATGGCCATAATTAATAAGAGCTTTATAAAACAGAATGAGTAAGTTGAAACCAATTACGATGTTGGTGAGAGGAGATGATAGAGCCACGAAAGAACACTATTTTTTCCCCTCAAACTCACTCATTAAATGCCAACTTCCCTTTTATGACCGTTGATGGTATAAGTGTAAGATGACAAAATATCAAATTACAAATCAACCCATAGAATGATTTCGTAATTTCTTAATATATATTATATGGACCCATCGAGTTCAAAACTAAATTGGACCCATCGAATTTAAAACAAATTGGACCCACCTTGTATTTTTATTTATTAAACCCATAGATAGTCTTTTACTCTTTAATTAAAACCTTTGAAACTCTTCAAGTTGGTACCTGGATCTTTAAGAAAGTCGTCTTCTTTCGTCGATATTGAGACCTATATGTTATTGGATCTATCTGCCCTTTTTCTAGCTTTCTTTTCATAAACTTGATGTGCCTGGTGAGACTAGTAAATTGGATTTGTTAATAGTCAATTCTAACATTTCCTTCTCTAATGGAAATGAGGGAATTTTTATAAAGTTTGACAAATTTTGGTTTTCTAGATTAAGGTAAACACCAGGGTATGTGTCAGATTTATTACCCAAAAGAATTGAATATGGAAACCTCAAAATAACTGTAATGTTTTGCACCAAGTAAAAGTTTTTAACCTACCTCTCCCAAGCAGCCGTCGTCGACTATTTCAAGCAAAGCTTTTTCTCTGTCTTGAGATTCCGACGTCACTGTATTCAATCTCGATCGGTTTGGATTGTATAGGAGCTAGTGCCAGTTTCCCTTTACCGATTTGGATTCTGTGGTTTTTCTTTAAACTCGTGTTCTTTTGATTTTTTTCTAATATATAAAAGTTTTTTATGGAAAATTATACGAGTTCTGTTATTTCAATCATTCAGTTATTAAATTTCATAATTCTTTATTTTTAGCTATTTTTAATCTTGTGAGTTTTATATTTTTGTTATTTCAATGATTTACCTATAAGTTTTATTTTCAACTCTGACATGTACGAAATCGCAATATTTTCAATTCTGACACGACCTAGTCACAGGTTTTTTTTTAAAGTCATAGGTTTCTGGTTCTTCTTCCGAAATCTGTCATTTAGATTTTTACACACCAAAAACTTAATTAAAAAAAAACACACACACACGACATTGTTTTTCTAATCTCCAAAATAAAAGAAACATATATATTACCCTTTATACGATGAGACCAACATTTTAATATAATATTATCGAAATCAGAAAAATTCATTTTTTATCTGTTGGTATAGTAAAGCCCCACCTCATATGAATCTTGTGAAGGGTAGATTAGGTAATTTTGTACGGAACGGTCAGATGCTGACCCCAAACAAAAAAAATCAACGGCGTTGATCAACTCTTCCTAAATCCACAAGCTTCTTAGACCGGTTAGCGCAGAAAGACGCCGCCGTAGAAATGTGAGGCTTTGCCGGAGATGTCAGTTCGCCGGAATATCCGTAATCCGGCGGAAGTTTCCCTTTCCATTTAGAAGAGCAATTAGGTTTAGCTCTAACTAGCGGACTCAAGCAGAAAGCCATCCCTGATACGCTCCTCCCAAGCCCAGACACCACCGTCTTTCTCCTTCCCGGGGTTCCAACCGCCGGCGTTCGTCTCGGTCTTTCCGGAGATTCATCGACTGATCCACTATAGCAATCTTTAGCCGCCGTATCTCCCGTCGGCGACATTCCTCTGCAATATCTCTGTCTACGTCGATGTTGATGATGATGCTCGGATTCAGAAAGGATCAAGTCCTCGATGTAGCAAGTTGCGTTGTTCGATTGCTTTTTCGATCGAACGGAGAGAACCTTCGATAGCCACGACCGTGACGAAGACGGATAAAACGTGGAAGCATCGCAGGAATCGCGAGAAGAAAATTTCGTACGCGAATCGAAATCGTCAGATCTCGTCCTGAAGAAGCTGGAGAAACGAGATAAGCTGCTCCGTTTCTTTTTTAACGATGGCCCTGATTCGAAGACATTTTCCGATGACGATGACCCTCTTCCGCCATACCATTTATCCGAAGTGGTGCCTACCTGAGGCGTGGTGAGGAAGCGGCTATTAGACGAAGGTAAAGAGTCTCCTTTTCCGGCATCGGATTTTCTAGGAGCGACGTAGGGAGAAACAGAGCGAGGAAAAAGCAGAGGAGGTGGAGAAATACACGAATGACGATGATCATCGTTTTCCGACGCGGCGGTTGAAGCGGCGAGAGAAAAGAGGCGTTCACGGAGACAAGAAGCGCAAACGCCGATACTGCTACTGAAATCAACTGTATGTCTCTTACACCTCATCGAAAAAAGAAAAAAGAAAAAAAAAAGATTCTGCGAAGAGAAAATTCGATTTCTGAGAATTAGAAGAAGAAGAAGATCTGGTGAATAAAAAATGATATTTTTGTCTTCTTCTGACTCTGAGATTTTCTTTTTTAGAGAGAGAAGAGAAGAAGATCTATTCAGGAGAGAATCGCCGGAGTAAATGGAAACTTTCAGATTTGGTTTTATGAATAAATAGAAAATACATTTTCAGAGGTAACAAAGGTTTGACACGTTTGCGTTTTGTTATTAAAACATTGTTTAGCAGTGATGATGATTACACTTATGGTTAAAGATAATTTACATATCCTTCAAAATCTCTTTTTAATTAACCTCATTATCCTTTTTTGGTGTGTGCTTTGTATGTATAGTGGGAAGATGAACATTTTCACAATTTTCATTATGCATATTGTCGTTGACATTACTTTTACATCATTGTCAAAACAAACATCACTTCATCACAAATGGGTTATGTAATGATTAGCATATTGCTTAAAATCTTTTTTAAAACTAAACGTCCTCTTAATTTGATTGATTAAAACCATTTTTAAAAGCTGTTTATATCAGATGCCATGCATGATGTCAACCATATATGAATAATTCACTGAAATTCCATGGACAACTACCAAAATATGTTTATTGGTGATTTCCTCTTATTTTGCAAAGCAACATGTTAAAAAATATATTCGTATAGGATTATTATTAAGTGTGTGTGTGTGTATCTGAATCTATGTGCGTTGATATTTTCAATAGTTATGGAAAATAATTATATGATCGTGAATGCAATGATACGGTATGAATCCAATCAACATATCCATGGAAAGTAATCCACGTTTCTTTATCCTATTTTTGGAATAATGTGTATTACGGTCTAATACAAACTTTTAGTATGAAATATATTAAAATTAAATTGTTTGTAGATCTAATCGAATATGGGTTTAGATGCAATATGGAAAAAAAAATTCCTTACATATTTGAAATGCAATCATGTAGAGGAAGAAAGAAAAACAAAAATACTATTATATAAACACTACTTAATTATAAATGTTTCAATGTATATAACTATATTCATTTTGTAAAAGGGAGAGACAAGCATGTGACGGCTACAGAAAAGATTGGGCCTCGTGGATGGTGGAAGCCGACAAGTGTTAGGTGATACGATACGTCGTCGTTTATAGTTTCCCACACGCTTGTTCATCCGTTTCTTCTTGGGTTATAGCTACGTGGCCTCCGACCCTTCATTCAGGCCTTGTTCGTCTTTCAAATGGGCCAGTTTCTCTTTTATTGGGCTTAGTTTTTTTATTATTTTAATATCTGCGTTTTTGAAAATCGAAAATGACACTTAATTTTATAACCAAAAAAGGTTTAAACTACAATTAATATACAACGAAGGGGGAAAAAAAAACGTGCCTTACCATTGGAAAATAAAATATGTAAATATTTGATTACTAAGTCAAATTAAAGAATAAATAGATCAAAATTGACGATTAGCACACCTTGGATTGACGATTAGCACACCTTGGATTGACGATTAGCACACCTTGGATTACTACTACTTGGAAATTACAACAGATTAAATCGTCACCGTTAATTAAGTCCAGATGAAGGCCGTCAATTTTCATTAAGATAAACCCTTATATATATACCAACACAAACAGCTTCGGTAGTTGTGCCACAATCGCAGAACATTCTTCTCGACAACTTCTCAAGAATGTTTACTGAATCTGTGATTAGATTCTCTCAATTGATCGCTGACTTCTTCACTATAGCCACCGTCGTACTCTTCTCTTTCCGTCTATTCTTTAGATTCGCTTCCTTCCTCGCGAGTCGTCCATGGCGTCGCTACCGTACATTCACGATTCGTCACCGGAGATGGGGGAAGAAAACGGCGGAAGAAAAACTTTCACAAGAGTACTGTGCGATTTGTCTCCAAGATGCGGCAGAGGGAGAGAGAATGAGACGGTTAACGGCTTGCAGTCACTGTTTCCACGCCGATTGCATCGATCCTTGGCTAGAGAAGCGGTCCACGTGTCCTCTTTGCCGAGCGAAGATCCCACCGGTGCCGCCGGGAAATCCCCTAATCGCGTTAATTGTTCCATACGGCGTGATTGAGTTGTTCACAAAAGGAACCTTCGTCTCCGACGCGTAGGCTTAGCTCTTTCGTCATCATTACATTTATTTTTTAATTAATTAAGACAAATTGAATCTATCAATTTTCTTCTTAAGAGATTATTTCTCATACAATTCGTAGTTATCGTAACGTAACTTACGTTGTCACGTTTCTGAAATTGATGTATTCCTTCTATCTTGTCATTCAAAGAAAGCAATTTTTTTCCGAATTTGGACTAACGGTTTTGTTTTAAAATTTTTCATACAAATTTGATGAATGAAGAATCCATTGGATGACAAAGGTTGATATACCCATCAACCAAATTTAGTCACTAAACAAAGTTAGAGATTGACTTTATCACTTTATTCTTACCGACTATATCTAACCAACCACCCAAAAAAGTTGGTCCAGGTCTTTAACAAATGGTTTTAGTCTTTCATATAATGGTTTGACGAACAATAAACATTTATATAAGACCAAAGTTACATTTTTCTAACTAATAACTTACGAATTTTCGTAGTTTCATAATATATAGAGTTTCTTTTTGACATCTGCTTTCATTAATTGAAACAATATTTGCTTTATTAATTGATCCACTGTTCGATTGCAAGTTCTTGATACATAAACTACTTCATTATTAATGAGTTTCTGTTGTATTCCTCGAATCCAAATATGCAAAGGAAAGCTCATTATATCTCATTCGAACAGTTTCATAACAGTGACTTTTTATAGTTATATACAAATTGATTGTATAAATCTTAGTAGTCTTAGATTAATTAATTTGATTCAAAATACCACATTTTTTAAAAAAATTGTCCTAATATATCATGACTAGCTTCAAAACTAATTTAGAATATGGAAATCGGAATACAATGTTTTATTATGTTTGTAATTTGTTTAAGATAAAATATATTTTTACATGATAATTTATATTATTTTTAGAAGAAGAAAAAATTATAGTGATATTTTGCAACAAAACTGGTATTTTAAATGTATATATATATGCATATTGTTTACAAACTATATTAGTTTTATACCATTTTGATTCGATTACTTTATAGACTTAGTATAATTGACTTTTTGAAAACCTCTCTTTCAATTATTCATTTATCACACACTTCAGTCATCGCTTAAGTTGCCTTCACACAAATTGCATCAAGCAACGGAGTTACTACTACAAGAAAATCTTGTCTACTCACTAAACACTAAACACTAAACCCTAGACCCTAAACCCTAAACCTCAAACATTAAATTCTAAACTATAAATCTTAAACCCTAACCCCCAAACTCTAAATCATAAACCCTAAATTCTAAATGCTAAACCCTAAATTATAAACCCTAAATTCTAAAACTATGTAAGTTACCATGTAAATTCTAGAACAATGTTTAAATAACAAAACAGTAAAAAAATAAAAACTAGAAAACGAAAGTATACTCTTATACACATGTAAGTTCAATATGGATATGATAAAAAGAACAAAACAATTTAAAAAAAAAAACTAAATTGGTAATTAATATATAGACACATGTCTATACATTGATAAAAAAAGTTAGAAGGAGTAATCTTATAAAATGATTCCCTAACTAATTATTTTTAATTAGTTGTTATATATGTGCATGCATATAAATGGCTGAGTTTATAAATATCCTATACATATTTTGACAAATCAAATAAATACGTATATGTACATATCTAATGACATCTACTATTCTATTTTCATGATCTTATCTATATAAATTTTAGGATGAAGTGAAAATATCTAACATGTCGAGTTTTAGGCTAAACCTCTTAGCTAATTAATTACCTATTGTTTGAGTAAAAGTATCTAAACTAATGATCATTAAAGAGCCATAGATTCCATCTTATAGATTTCTCTATAAATAGTGGAATACATAGACATGCACATATATGTGTTGTGCATTTGGTCTTGAGATCGTTTAAGATTTAATTAAAACAATGTCTCCATATGTATTATTATTATTAGTATTATCAATGTCGATAGCTCGTGGAGCTGTTTCTAAAAATTATGGAGAAGCTCTCACGAAGAGTCTTTTGTATTTCGAAGCTCAACGTTCTGGAAAATTGCCATCGAACCAAAGAGTTCACTGGAGAGGAGATTCTGCACTTAGAGATGGTTCTGATGCTCATGTAATTAAAAACCCAATCATAGTTAATGGCATATTTACTCTTTTTTCTGGTAAAGGAATATTTATTAAAAACAATTATAGGTTGATCTGACGGGAGGGTACTATGATGCTGGAGACAACATGAAATTTGGATTTCCATTGGCGTTTACGACGACAATGCTAGCATGGAGCAGTATAGAGATGGAAACTCAGCTAAAGGCCCATAAGGAGTATAAGAACGTCCTTGTGGCATTAAAATGGGCTACGGACTATCTAATAAAAGCCCATCCTAAGCCCAATGTCCTCTACGGACAAGTTGGTGAAGGAAACTCGGACCACGCATGTTGGATGAGACCGGAAGATATGACCACACCAAGGCCTTCATACCGTATAGATGTTGAGCATCCAGGTGCAGACTTAGCAGGCGAGACAGCTGCAGCTATGGCATCAGCATCTTTGGCCTTTGCGAAATCTGATGCAAGATACGCAAAAATACTCATACGTCACGCAAAAGATCTGTTTAAATTCGCTAAAACTCACCCTGGCGTTTACCAAAGTTCTATTCCAAACGCGGCTGGCTTCTACGCGAGCAGTGGATACGAAGATGAGTTATTGTGGGCTGCAGCTTGGCTCTATCGTGCTACCAACAACAAGAGTTATCTTGATTATATAACACAAGGATCTACTAGTACTGGAGGTCTTAGGACTGTTTTCGCTTGGGACGATAAGTTTTTGGGTGTACAAGTATTGGTAGCAAAGGTACGTACGTAGCTCATGTCTATTTTCACTTTATATATTTTTTTAAAAAACTCACGAAATTTTATTGTGCAAATTAATGCAAGCTTGCACTTGAAGGGAATGTTAAAAGCAACAATGGGAAGATCGCGGAGTACAAAAGTATGGCTGAGAAATTTATCTGCAATTGCGCTCAAAAAGGTTCCAACAATGTTAAGAAAACTCCAGGAGGCTTGCTCTGGTTCTTGCCTAGCAACAACCTTCAATACACTGCTTCTGCATCCTTCGTTCTCTCTGTCTATTCTAAGTATCTTGAAGCCGCAAAAGCATCCATCCAATGTCCTAATGGAGCTCTTCGACCTCCTAATCTTCTCGATATCGCTCGTAAGCAGGTAGAGGTTTTTACTCCCATATTTTTTCTTGGAAAAGATTATTACCAACATGTACGTATAAATAGGTAGACTATATACTTGGGTCGAACCCCAAGAAAATGAGCTACATGGTTGGAGTTGGGACCCATTACCCCAAAAGGCCACACCATAGAGGAGCCTCTATAGTATCGATCAACAAGAACAGAACTCATGTAACGTGCTCTCAAGGGTTCAATGAATGGTATAACAATCCTGCACCAAATCCTAACGTAATAATCGGAGCAGTCGTGGGAGGACCCGACGAGAACGATGCTTATGGAGATGAGAGAACTGATTACCAGCACAGCGAGCCTGCTTCAGTCACCTCTGCCCCGCTTGTTGGTGTCTTGGCCGCCATTGCTTGATCTCCTTCTCTCTCTCTCTTCGTTATCAACTAAATAGAAAGTCTTATTCGTATCTAGTTTTATTTTCCGATATGTAATTTGCCTTGAAAATATTAAATAAATTTGATATTTCAAAATGTCCTATTTGTTTGCTGTAACGATACCTTAGCCATGACCATGAGGATGACCATAATAATATCAAAACACAATATTAATCGCAAAAAAATACTACGTAAAACTCTTCAATTGAAAACTGACCAACAAATCATATAACAGAAGAGACTGTATTCTTAAAAATAAGAAAATGTTGGTTTCCTCAAATTGTCTTCTCTACCATTTTTAACATTCACACTCAAGTCTTAACATTTACAGCACAAAACAATTTGTACATTCGATTCTTTACCCCTTGTTACATACATTATTCAATCAATCCCCAATGTCGAAAATGGCTCAATAGCTCCCTGAGATATTCCAAAACACATAAAAATAAGATCCAATATTTATCTTAAAAGAACAAATGGATTTGAAGTGATGTTTTATTTTTTTTTAAATTTACTCACAGAGGAATCATCATGAACACGCCATATGGTCTCTCCAAGAAGGTTTGCTACCGAGAGAACTGTAAGCTGAGGAAAATAATTTTGCTCTGACAATGGAATCGTGTTGGTTATGATCACCTCTTGAAACAGACCGCTCGAAAGCCTGCTGATTGCAGGAGGGCTGTTTCCATATAATCTGGGAATATAAGTTTCTTTCTTTTTTACTTTTTAACACTTTGGAAATATTTCACGTGACTTACCTGAAAACCGCATGAGTGGTACATGCGTATACCTCTCTTGCTCCTTCTTGGTGTAACAGAGCCGCACCTTTGCTTATGGTTCCTAATTTGTCACTACATAAGTATCTATGCATAATGGAGAGTTTACAGATTTATATGCAGTTAGACTTGAAAACTCACCAGCTGTGTCAATCATGTCATCCACCATTATAGCTACTTTCCCTTTAACATCACCAATTAAGTTCATCACCTACATGTAATGATTTTTTCATTGTCAAATTCAGTCTTGGTTAAACTAAATTTGCTATTAGATTTTTACCTCTGCAACATTATGCCCATGACGTCTTTTATCAACTATTGCTAAAGGAGCATCAGATAGCTTCTTGGCATATGCACGAGCCCTTGCAACGCCACCAACATCTGGTGAAACTACCACCAAATCACTGGAGGATATGGCTTTGCTTGCTAGGTAATCAAGTATTACAGGCTGTTCATGAATATGTAACTAAGCAAAATAAGAGACCATACGGACAAAATCCATTTTCACCAAACGAGATCATTTAAGATAGGAACCTTTTTTACCTGGCCATAAACATGATCGACTGGGATATCAAAGTAACCCATAGACTGTCCAGAGTGAAGATCACAAGCAAGAACACGGTCTGCGCCGGACTCTGTTATCAAATTAGCAACAAGTTTGGCAGCAATAGATTCACGTCCTTGAGTCTGCAATACATAGTAGAGAAGGAAAGTGTCATATGGAAACTCTGTTAGTAATCACCGAGAACAACTAGAAGAAGCCACAGAAATGAAACAATCCGCAAAAATAAAATCCGCTACATGAACAGGAGTAAACACCACCTTAAATTGCTCAGGAAAAATCAAAGGATAAGCTACCTATAGATCTGAATTAAACTGAAAACTGATTACTTTATGCCTGTAAACAAAGATATAAAGAAGATTAATTCCGCAGATTCCAGAAAGAACTTGCCTTTCTATCAGCTCGAGCATAACCAAAGTAGGGAATCACGGCTGTGATAGTTTTGGCTGATGCTCTCC
The DNA here is from genome assembly GCA_018901945.1 of Pugionium dolabratum. Taxonomy (NCBI): domain Eukaryota; kingdom Viridiplantae; phylum Streptophyta; class Magnoliopsida; order Brassicales; family Brassicaceae; genus Pugionium; species Pugionium dolabratum. The sequence continues at coordinate 45,137 of JAEVFF010000703.1, read as the reverse complement.
GACAAGCATCAATCATAACGAGCAATTCCATAAGGTTTTCATTTGCAGGTGGGCATGTAGGCTGCACAAGGAACACATCACATCCCCTTACACTCTCTTGCAGCTGAACATAGATCTCACCATCAGCGAACCGCTTAATCTTTATTTTTCCAAGCTCCAGACCCAAGTAGCAAGAAATTTCCTGTATTCAGAGGAAAAAAACTGATAAGAAATCAGTTTCTTCCTAATCGTTTAATAAGCGATTACCAAATTAAGAAAAAACCTGAGCCAAGGCAGGATTAGCAGTGCCGGAAAATATACGGAGCCGTGTGGCGTTCTTGTAAATCGCATCTTCCAGACGTGTACTCGAAAGAAGAGCACTTGCCGGAACGGTGTCGCCTGTAATCAGATGGTAGCCGGCGGAGTTTGCGCCATCGAAATTGTGCGGATCTGCCGCGTTACACTTCTTTTCTCAACCAATCGCAGAACAACATTCATCAGATTCGAGCGAAGACCGAAAAAACTACTGATAGCAGATAGAAAGATAGAGAGAGAGATATATAAAGGAGGCTTACAACAGGAAACCGAACCGAAAAAGGACGATGAATCATAGAAGAAGTACGCCGGAGATTTAGCGCCGGCAAAGTAGGCGACGGTTGAACAAGAGACACCATTTGTGTTTTTCACCAAAAACCACTCCCGAGAGTTTAGGGTTTTTAAAAAACAGTAAAGGCAGTTTTAGTCTTCGTCCATGTTCACATAGGTAATGATTCTTCTTCTTAATATACTTACTCAAAGCGCTTTCTTAAGTTTTAACCACTGTACGTAATGTCTCTGTGACTGTAACCAACTAAACATACACTCAAATCCGAAACTATAATTGAATTTAAAATATCGTTGCTACAACAGAACACTTGAAAGGTGAAAAGTGCAAGAAAAAGTTCCCATTTGCTACAAGCTCGAAAACAAGAAAAATCTGATGGATTTCGGTTTATTTTTCAGAAGAAAAGTCTGAACATTCATTTACAGTTAGACAAACTGCGCTCGAGTTATTTAGGATGTAACTCCATATGGAAGCAATGCCGCAGCAACAACCCTTCCTTCCTCATTCAGAATGTTGTAAGTTGATGCAGCATTTCTCTGAATTATCAAAGTATTTAATATAAGCGCAAAAAGAAAAATTATGAACTATGCTTGGGCCTAGAGAAGCTGTAATAGATCAAGAAACATACAGAATCAACTGTTTCTAGCTTCATGCCAATGGACTTCACAAACTGACGGACCTCGGGAGTTACTGGGTGAATATTTCTTCCACAACCAACAATTAAGAGCTCTGAAGGGAAATCCATTGTTAGAAACGTTGATTATTATAGATTAGACAGTAATATATGTATGTATATATATTAAGACCAGAGATTCATCTAAATATGAATCACAACCAATGGAGATGCGGTTTTTATTCATATGCATCACCTAGTTTCTAGTTAAGTGTTGTGAGAGAGTAAGCTAATCTAGTTGTACAAAAGACAACAAAAACAAATGTGCTTTTAAGCAAGAGAAATGCTATTGAATAGTATTTGATCTACTATTACCTGGAATAGGTCGAACTGTCTGAAAGATAGACAAGCTGCATCCAAGGAAATTGAAACGCACAAACGTTTAGCAAATGCTTATCGACAACATCAATTCATAAACTAGAAAGCCAAAAGAGCAAAAGCAGCAAAGAACACCTATCAAACATATACCACACCTGTCAAACATATACCATATGCACTTTGATTACACATTAAATCAATAAAGCTTTCAAATCCTCTGATGATAATGTCAATCCATTGTTAAAAGCACATAACTTTCACCCAAACATAGTCATACAACATCAACTTAAATCGGTAAATGAGGTTGTGACAGAACATGGGTTAGAATGAACGACTGAGAAACGAGTGACTGATGGTAACGTTTAAGTATCAACATAGCTTAAAGTTTCAAGGTTTTGTTATTACTCGAGAACATTTTCTTAATCGGAGAAGAGCGAAGATTTACCTATCAGTGGTGATCTCGGAGAATTTACGGGGGCTCCATGACATTAGCAAATTCCCAACACAGAGCAAGCTACCTTCGTATTTGACCCCATTCACTGTGAAACTCGTGTCATTGAATCTGCAGAAGCCGACACAGATTTATACATTTCTAAATCCAAAACCCTAGTCGTTCAATAAAATCCAACACAGAAACGGTCGAAAAATCTAAAATAAACGACGAACAAAAAGAGATTGTTGTTTAGGAGAAGTCAGATCAGTTCGAATTGATTACTCTTGGAAGCGAAGCTGGTCTTCCGGAACGTTGTCAATGAGATTGATCTGATCGTAGAGAGAGAAAGCTCGTCTCAGAGATGGTAAAACAGGATTATAATGTTTCGGAACTTCTTTTCTCATGCTTTGAATAAGTTTTGGCAAAGCCGCCATAGACTTCTGCCTTATCGCCATCTCCGCGATATTCCTCCAACCTCTCGGAGATCACTGTTCGGAATCCTGATAGGAGTTTTTCGCAGCCATCAGACATTTAAAAAACCGGTTTAGTGGTTTCCTAACCCCAATTAACGGGTTTCATTGCTAAAACCAAAAGCGAACCAATTTCGTTGATGCTCGTTTATTACCCCAACACTGCAGCACATAGAAGCTTCAATATTCCATAAATTTGTCGAAAAGAATCTCTTTTAACCACAGAAAGAATGTATATTGTGACATAGGAATCATAACTTTAAGCAAATACAATAACGTGGAGCCAGAAAAAAAATGTTTCACCACTTTCTTATTAGTCAAATATATATAAACTCAAACAATTTCTAGAATATCTCCACTTCTGACCCCAATAAGTCCAGAACTTGCTCAGACGATTTCTATGGCGAATAGAAGGAAGGAACTGGTAGGAAAGGAAACGGTGCAACAGAGGCATAAGCCACAGGAGGTTGAGCAGGACGTTTCTTTCGCCTATGAGGCTTTACTTCACCGTATGCAGAATTTGATATACCGGCTTCTTCTACGAGTTGTTGATGGTTATCATTAGAGACACGGTGTAGAAGCAGACCAGACATGAAAACAGGAAGGAAAAGAAGACTAGCGTGGAACATCTTCCTTGCTTTTTGCATTGTTCGGTCTCGGTAGAATGAAAATGCTGTAGCAGCAATTGCTAGTGTGAGAAGTGTTGATTCGATGCAAAACCAACCCGAGGTTAATCCCCCTGTCACAAAAACGGCAGAGACATCAAAAATCAGAAACAGCAGTTTTAATACTAAAAAGGATGAATCCACAAGGACAAAAGACTCACAGTCATAGGCAATGAAACCAAGAGGGACCATGTAAAAGCAGTTCCTAAGAGCCACTGCTGCTATTCTCTTCCCTGAAGGATCAAAGAGCGAAAGCATCTTGTAACTGAAAAACAAGGTAATACGGTCAACATCAGAACTTGGGTAGAGGATGCAATGTTTTCCAAAATTAGTTTCTAGCAGAAAGTATTCATTATCTACCCACCACAAAGTCTACAGCTGTGACATTTTATACTTTTCTAGGCTGATCCTGTCTTTGATATTTCTAATATTTACCACTATCTAGGAAAAACAGGTCACTCAGCGAAATTGAAGTCTTTCAAGATCAACACTACATTGGAGGAGACATTCTAATAATCTCTTATGAAACCATATGGTCTTACCCTCCAGCTGCATAATCATTGCGGCAGAGGTGTGCAAGGGCCATAAAATGAGGGATCTGCCAAAAATAAAGCGCAGCTGGAAGAATCATCGAATTTAATGAAATCTGACCAGACGCTGCAGCCCACCTGAAAGAAAACGAAAAAGATGTAAATTTGGAGAAAGATTATTCCGTTTTGAGGGAAAAACCAGTATCTAAGCCTTACAAAACAGAAACTGGTATAATAAATTTATAAAACCGTAAACACTCAAACTCAGGAAAAAGCAAGCACAAACAAAGTGAAATAAAGAGGAAAGGAACAAAATTTACCCAAGCAAGGGTGGGATAGCACCAACAACAGCACCAACCCATGTATTGATAGGGTGAAGTTGCTTCAATGGAGTATAAACAAATGCGTAAAGGACGAGATTGGCAGATGCAAGTCCAGCAGCTATCATATTAGTCTGTAATAACCTTGTCGTGGAAGCAAAAGATTAGATTCATAATCCCTCTTATCATCGAGACATAAAACATGGAAACAAGCAGTCACCTTGCTAGCCAACAGACAAGCCCCAGAAGTGCCAGCAATAGTTGCCCAGGCAACAGCGTGGGGAACACTAATGCGTCCTGAAGGCAATGGCCTTTGCATTGTTCTCTTCATCTTACCATCATTTTTTATCTCAAAAATCTGGTAAAACAGAAAACAAGCAAGATCAACAACATGAACAGAACGAGGATTCAATTATTTATGGCTTATACTACTGTAATAACATCACCAAATAGATCATACACTACAAAATTTCCAGAATGAGATTCGAAATTTCTGTTGTTTAACGGATAACTCAAGAGAGAGAAAAGAGATGAGACCTGATTCAAGGAATTAGCAGATGCAGCAATCATCATGGTGCCAGCACAAGTGTAAAAAAGTCCTGGAAAGTCAATTGCAACATTTTCTGTCCCCAGAATATATCCAGTGCCAGAAGTTGCAACCACAAGCATGCTGCAACGACCAAAAAAATAAATGCTCTAGCTCCAAAAAATACACTTTTTAAAAAGAGGATTTCAAATCCAATTTACAAGTTTTCCATGAGAAACCAGATGTACTCATACCTGAGTCGAGCTTTAGAAAGATCCCAATAACAACGAGCGTAGTGGTGCCCTAATCCAGCCGCAACTCTCGACGAAATCTCACTGGTGGTAGCTGTGGCGGCGGCGACAGAACCAGAGGTAAAAACTCGATTCGCATCTGATTTCTCCCCAGGAACCGCTAGCTTAGCAGTTGATTCCGACGGAAGCAGAGGCTGGGAGAAGCGGTTAACGACACATAACTCGCGGGACCAACGAATCAGTCTAGGTTTTCGCAACGAAGAAGAAGAAGAAGAAACAGAGATCCTCGAAGAGAAACAAGACACAGCAGATCTTCGCCACATCTTACGAACTAACGTTCGGTCCTCCGGATCAATACGCGTTGAGGGAGCTCGAAGGACACGTCTTCATCATATGACATCGAGTCATAGTGACTCCTTTCTCTACAAGAAAAGAAAAACTGAGGGACCAATAAATATTGTTTTTATCAATAAAATATTCTAAGAGAATTTGGAGGGTACGTTTAAAAATATACTAAAATATCACATGTTTTTCAACCAGCTCTATATATTAAATTAAAATAAATCGGATGATGGTTTCGAAAAATTAGGAATATGATTTACATGGAAAAAACTAAAACCACAAACTCTTGTTGTTTTGTCAAGTAATCGGTACGGACATTAAAATTACGAGATATTAAGATCAAACTAAAAAATATAAATGAGTTATGGGATTATCAAACATGTTTAGTCGCAAACCACGTTTCGTTTAATGAAAAAGAAACCCTAAGCTATTCGACATAAACACTTCAAATTCTACTTAGTAAAACCGTATGGTGCAGCACAGCAATGCCATTTTATCATCTTTTTGACCCATTTATTGATTTGTATTTAGTTTATTCATAATTTAATTACCTGATAGACCAATACAAATCTATCTGAAAAAATTAGACAAAGTGTTGTTAACACTGTGTTAATCGTAATGATCCTTTACAACAACAAAAATTCAAAAAATATACTGTTAGACTACCAAGAATTAGTACAGATTTTCATGACATGTGTAACTGTTGCTTTATTTATGGTACTAGTACAACTAAAGTTGTATACAATTCTGTGATACATAATTACAGTCCAAATAAATCGAATCAAAGAATCATATCATATCTCCTCATCACTATTCTACTCCCACGTATTTCGTAAAACATGTAAAAATAACCTCAGTTGAAACAGAATATTGCCGAACCACCATGAATCGTCTCCCTCAATAAACCTCCAGTGATTGGAACATAAATTTTAACTCTCCGCTTCCTCGTAAAGCAGCCAACAATTTGAAAACGACCATAATGCTCATTAAGGCTTAAGCATCGGAATGTTGTCGTTGTTGTTGTCGTCTATCTGAGCACATACATTCTGGAACAGGATGTTTGGTAACATCTTTTCCAGATTTGCTCGTTTTCAATTCCGGCTGTCCTAAAGATTCTCGATGAAGATCTTTCACAATCCTATTAAAGTCCGATTCAGGAAGCGACGAATTCATGAAATAAGGAAGCATTTGTCTCTTATTAGGAGTGATATATTTCTTGTGACCAGCATAAGCTCTTTGCCCTTGTAACGCGTGTCCCATGTTTCCTCCATGAGATGGTATGAAAACATCGCTCTTTTCGCACACAATGTAGTCGATCCCAGCCATAACAGAAGCTTTCTTGGCAAATGGTTCGAGTTCGCCGGGTAAAGCAAGGTCATGCTTGTTGTAGAAATGAGGGAATTCTTTGGTTAATGGCTCCAAAACCTCTTTTCCACCTAGAGGCTCTCCTCCTGCCCAGTAGATTCTTGCATCCTTTGGGGCTTCTAATGCTTTAAGCAGCCTGTGGAATCGCAGCAAAATGTTAATATTTCTCAAAACCGTAATATCGAACCACAAGCAAAAGGAGTTGCGGATTTTATTGTTGTAATACCTTGTGACCTCTAGAGCAGTCAATGGGCATAAACCGGCCAGTTTTCTCTGGTTATAAGTCATGTTTGATCTACCGGTTAGTAGCTCAGGGTGTCGTTGTCTTTCGCTGTTGACTATTTCATCGTACTCAGGAGTTAAACCGGGAAGACAACCAGTTCGAACCCAAACATCTTTCTCCATTCGGAGATGAAGTGAGAGATACTGTCCTTCCTTCCGCATTCTCGAAGCTAGTTTGTTACCGAGTTCTAGAATCCTCGGTGAAAATCTCAGAGCTTGGAAAGCTACCTGCAAAAATGTAAATGTTAAAAACTGAGCTCAAGTGTAACTTTGGAAGAGGTAAACTAGCGGAAAAAGACATTACCTTGCATCGGAGTTTCTGAAGATCAGAAGGAAGGTCCTTGGAGAGTCTTGAATCAAGACCACGGAGAAGTAAAACTCTTTCTCTGTTAATCTGGAGAAAAAAAAACAGAGGAAACACTTTTAGCTTCATACAGACCACCAAACAAACCCCAGACATCTCAATGGTAGCTAACTTTTGTAATCAATCGGATAGTTTGTAGGAAATCTTACTCGCTTGAGATAATGTGCACGAATCCATTGAGGAGAAGCGTGAAGTGGAGTCCTCTTCTCTTCGACAGGTCTTGTCATTACATGTGTCGAAGGCAAGGATGAAACTATATGAACATCATCAGCTAAAACACTCTTGAAATGCTCCAAATCGAATATATCCGCGAATTCACTAATTGCAACAAACCAAACAATATAAACCACAATGAGATCAACAATGTCGCATGTTTACTGCTACTGTTCTTTTCAGAATCAAAAGCTGAAATTCTGGTGTTTGGTATTTACCTTTCATCTCCCCAAATGACATTAACCTGCAAAACAGGAACAACAAGAGAAGCACCAAGGATCCTGGCGATCACAACTGCATCAACTATCTGATTTCGTTGCTGATTCAATCCACCAGAGACAACAACGAGCAGATATTTCCATCTGTTCTTCAGAAGCGAATTGCTCTCTCTTTTATACGATCTACTAAATCCCAAACATGGCTTAAACCCCAACCCATTAGGCTGTTTCCAGAAATCACCTTCCGCCAACAAAGACTCGTTTTTTCCACCGTCTATTTGAATCATCTCATTCGAATTCGAATACCCAGAAGACGAAGATCTCGATTCCGTGAAATTCTTTTGAGAGAAACCCAGGTGGGATTCGGCTTGGTGTTCTCCGTCTAAGCTCAGTTGATTGGTCGAGCAGGGGTAACGCGGAAAAGAGAGAGAGATTGGGTCGACGTTGAATCCAAGTTTCGACATACCGAAGAGTGAGACGAGAAAGAGGGTAAAGAACCAGATTCTAGGGTTTCTGTAGGAGAAGCTGAATCTGTTGGTGCATCTCGAGGATTTCTTGGGGGAAACAAGAAGTGATTGTAAAGAGGAAGAAGATAGAGAGTTTATTATCTGTGAAGGGACTGAGATGTAAGAAACTTTCATCTTTGTGCTGCTGCTGCTGCTGCTGCTGTTACTGTTTTTCTGTAACGCCATTTTCAGAGGAAACGAAGATAGAGAGAAAGAAAGAAGAAATTTTGTGATTCGGGTATTGGAAGAAAGAGAGGTTCCAAGAGGGCTTTTTGAGAGTTAGCAATGAACAAGGGAGAGACCAAACAACGTGTGAGAGAGATGGGCGGCGGGAACGCGAAGTCTTATCAAACTCCTGCAACGCGTTTTTAAGGGGAGAGAAAAGAAGAGAAGAAGAAGAAAGAGGTGACCACATGGCAGTTTTTAATTTTATTTGTTAAACTATTTACTTAATTAAATATAAATTTGTTTTTACTGTAAAGATATGATTAATTTCAAGTCACTAATTCACTTTTTCCGACCAACAAAAAAGGCTAATATACTTCCCGCAGTAATAGATAAAGGAAAAGTAATATCCAAACAATTTTCATTCCAAAAGAGAAAATACATCTGAAAGAGATGAATCTAAAACATAGCCTAGACGAGTCAAAATACAAATAGAAACACAAAACGATGTATATCCCTTGCGTACACCAACAACGATGACAGTGTCTTGTTGTGATACGGCCAGCTGTTTACTTGCATCATTCGGACTTGGAAGAACACAAAAAATATAATAATAAAGTTCACAAACGACAGCCTGTGGGCACACTTCTCCTACTAAGCCTTTACCTAACAATTTAACAATTATACAATTTATGTATTAATAAACAAAAACATACTTATTTGTAAGTAAAGAAAACCATTTCTTTTGGCTCCTAGAATATGCCCTAACGAAAATGATTGCTAATATTAAATTATCCATGTTTGAGGTCAACAATTTTGTTAGCATGAACAAAAAGGTTAATGTATATTGTGATAATTAACATGTCTCATATTCTGTTTTGCCCCAAAAAAATTCAGTTTGAACAGATGCCCTAAAATTTTAAAAGTATAAAACCTCTCTTATTGTCGCCAAGTAGACATTATCCTGCACAAAAAGAACAAAGCTGTCATGAGAGAATTTAGAGAGAAAAAAGGGGAAGGCCAGCAAGGGTTCTTACGTGAGAGAGAGGAGAGTGAGAGAGAAAGAGAAATCAAGGTTATTGTACTTTTTTTTCTAAGTCTATTTTCTCTAAAGTTGTTTCATTGTAAATTTTCATCAGATTTATAGTGAAAATTTGTAGGAGACAGATCCTACCCGAGAGGTACCTTAAGTAGAAACTCGGTAATCAAATTTTGTGTCTTTATTTCTAAGCAATCCAAAACCAACACCAAGGGCAATAAGAAAGGATCATAAAATCATAACAAGTGGTATCAGAGCTTCCAGATTTATTGCAAAGGGTGTGTTGGGAAACATAGATTTTGGAGTTGTTGGGAAATTCAGAAGCACAATAGATTTGAAGACATAATAATGAGTTCACGGATTGAGGTTGACAGGTTTGATGGGTCAGGAGATTTTTCTCTATGGAAAGTGAGAATGATGGCTCACTTTGGGGTTTTAGGGTTGAAAGATATCCTAACAGATGAAAAGCTACTCAAAGATCCAGTGGTTACAAAAGGTAAATCTGGTGAAGAGGCAAAAGGAGGCATAGAAGGCAGCAACTCACAGATTGATCCGGTAAAGTTTGAAAAATTAGAAAAGGCTAAGGATCTGATTGTTTTGAACGTGGGGAATGAGGTACTCACGAAAATCTCTAAGTGTGAGACAGCGGCAGTCATGTGGTCTACCCTAAACAAGTTATACATGGAGATATCTCTTCCAAATCAGATCTACCTACAGTTGAGATTCTACACTTTCAAGATGGATGACTCCAAAAATATTGATACCAATGTAGATGACTTTCTAAGGCTAGTGACAAATCTTAACAACATAAGAGATAAAATTTCAGAAGAGGTACAAACAATTCTACTTCTAAGTTCTTTGTCTAATAGGTATGATCAACTCAAGGAAATCCTAAAGTATGGAAGAGATACTTTAAAGTTGAATGAGGTCACAACAACAGCTAAGTCTAAGGAAAGGGAGATAATCGAAAGTGAAAAAGTAACAAAATCTCAGGATGTAGGTTTGTATGTGGAATCAAGAGGTATGTCGAACAACCGATTTGATAATGACAACTCATAGGGAGGCCGATCGAAGAGCAGAGGCAAGTCAAAGTAACAATCTGATAACAACAACAAAGGATGTTTCATTTGTGGAGATGAAGGGCATTGGAAAAGAGATTGTCCTCAGAGAAAGAAACGTGCAGAATATGCTAACATAGCAGAGCCTATTCAGCCAATGGTCTTAACAGCCAGTACTGAAGACACAAAGGAATGGGTAATGGATTCAGGGAGTTCCTACCACATCACACAGAACAAAGATATTTTGTTTGATTTCAAAGAAATCAATGGAGGTAAAATTCTGATGGTTAATAATACTCATAACAACATCAAAGGAACATAGAGTATTAGAATTCAGAACTCAAATGGTTCTATGGTGATACTCAAGGATATGAAATACATGCTAGAGGTGAGTAGGAATTTGATTTCATTTGGGTTGTTGGAAAATCAGGTTGTTGTTATCAAGGAGGTGATTTGAGACTGTAGTTTTATAAAGACGACAAGAAGGTAATATCTGGGAAACTCAACAACGGGTTGTATTATCTTCAAGGTAGAGTTTGCAGAGCAGGGATCATGTCAGGAACGAAGAAGCTGAGTAAGGAGATAGCTATACATAAGGTCGAATTAGTGCAAAAGACAGTCAAAGAAAGTGACTTTCAGTGAGAATCTAATTCAAAGACCTACACCGAATGGTTTTAAAGCATGTTCAACTGTTCAAGGTGGAGAATTTTTTGATGAAATCTCCAGAGAAATTGTAGCATGGCAGAATATGGTAGATGTTGATGCTAAAACTCACAAGGAAAGTGTTTCATAAGGATTACAGAAATTCAGTATTGGAAAAGAGAGTTTGAGAATGGAAGCCAGGTTAAGCTTTCTGTATAAAGCTTTGTAGATATTAGGAATTGACAGATTCTACAATATTATTGCTAAAGGCGGTGTGATTCTACCTAAGATTCAGCTAAGCAAAGTTTCAGAAACTCTAGCTACCAAAGACATACCTGGTTTGAATTTACAGTTTTGCTGTACACTTTTCAAGACCCTGTAGAGAAGAACTCGGCTCCAGGTAATGTCACTGTAAGTATCTCGATCTCACAGAGACAAAAGAAGAAACAAGTTAGTTTCGGGTTATAATTAAATCAGTGACAGAAAAGAAAAAAAAAATCAGAGGTTACCTATGAGAATGGATGCGAGAGGAGGCGTGGCAGAGAATATCTCTCAAGGTGGAGCTCGCTGGAAAGTCGCCGGAAAGTGGCCGGAAAAAGGTCGCCAAAAAAGTTGCCGACGGTCGGCGGCGCGTGGTGGCAAGCGCGGTGGCGCATGGTGGCGGTCGCGGTGGCGCGTGACCGAAGGTCGATGGCACATCGAGGCAGGCACGGTGGAGCGTGGACGCAGTCACGGTGGCGCGTGTGGTGCACGCGTTGAGAGCGATCAGTTCACACGTAGGGTGCATGCGGTTCACGCGCAGGACTCGTGACCAGCGCGTGATCGCAGGGCAACCATCGCATGGTCGGTGGTGCCAACGTGTGGCTTTCGCGGGGACGACGCATGTCCAGCGTGTGAAGGACACGCGCCCGAGAAAAAAAAAGGAAAAAGAAAAAGTTGAAAAATAGAAGCTTTGGCGAGAAGCTTCGGCGAGAAGCTTCGGGAAAAGCCGTGATGGGACGCGGCGGTGCTCAGGAAAGTGAACTCGTCGGTCCAGATTCGGAGCAGGGAAGAAAGCTTCGGGAGAGGAAGCTTTTACGTGGAAGGAAACTTCGATAGAAGCTTCGACTGGAGCTTCAATGGCGGCGAAAGGAGGACCCGCGTGAGAAGCTTTGGGGATGAAGAAAGCTTCGGGAAAAAGAGGGGAAAGAGCCGCGGACAGGAAGAATCGGGAGAAGAAGCTCTTGGGAGGAAGCTCTCGAGGGGAAGAAAGCTTCGAAGCTCCTTCCATGGTGGCGCCGGGAAAACCAAAAACGGGAAGTTTTTGGAGAGAGAGAAAAAGCAACAAAATCAAGGAAAAGGAAAAAAAATGAAGGTAGGAGTGGCCACACAAACAAAAGCAAAAAGAAGAAGATTAAACTGGGCTATGTAGGGAAATTAAAGGCCTAAAAACAAAATAAAAGAAGGTGAAAAATTGTGATAATTAACCTGTCTCATATTTTGTGTTGGCCCAAAAGGGCCCCGTTTGAACAAATGCCCTAGAATTTTAAGAATATAAAACCTCTCTTATTGTCGCCAAGTAGACATCATCCTGCACAAAAAGAACAAAGCTGCCGTGAGAGAATTTAGAGACAGATTTTACCTGAGAAGAAGTTTGTAGGAGACAGATCTTACCTGAGAGGTACCTTAAGTGGGAACTTGGTAATCAAATTTTGTGTGTTTATTTCTAAGCAATCCAAAATTAACACTAAGGGCAATAAGAAAGGATCCTAAAATCTTAATATATATTAAAATATGCTATATAAATTATATAATCGTTATAGCTATATATATAAGTTTATGAATTTATGTTCATATAAAATATTTTATATAAATAATATAATTTCATATCTTTTAAATATTGTCATAAAGTGAGTGATTGGATATTAACTATGAAGATAAGGATCCAAAGTTAGGCAAGAAAATATTGTTTTAGCATCATGCTAATAAGGCAAGTTAGCGGAAAGTTCATAATCCCATGTTATTAAACAGTTACTACTTTTTCACAACTAAAATAGAGATTTTAGATGTAATTGAAAATAAGTATAATTTGTGTAATTTCTCTGAACTTTCAATTCTCCTAAGAATATGATAAACTACGGTTTAATTGCATTTTCCACCTCAACTGTATTATGGAAACAATCGACAAAACTTTATAAAGCTATAGAAAAGAATATTGATGGTATTTTTAAGACAAAAAATTTATGTTATTTTAGAGAATTACATATATATATATAGTTGTTGCGTTTGTACCAATTGTTTGACAACCTTTATTCTATACACTCGTAAGGTAAGTGCTCTTACGAAGAAAAAAAAAAGAACGAGTCAAGAGTTAGTATTAATATTATGAGTTAGCAGCTTGTTAACATCACATGATGTAGAAAATTGAAAGAGTTCAAATATTCAATATTATTCTTATATGTTTCGTGTGGACTTGATTTTTTTATATTTGAGAAAGATGTGGACTTGTATTATGGTTCTGGTTACTGAAAACGATATTTAATAAACTATATAGATAAGTGGGTACATTATCGTTTGGCTTTGCGATATCTGTCTGTCCTTAGTGCCTGACTATCCATTTAAGTATATACTAGATTTATACCCACGTCATGCGTGGGGAAAAACATTTGTAAATTATATTTTATTAGTAAATATAAATTACATATTTATATAATTTTAATTTTATTTAAAATTATCTTTAATATTAATTTTTGTATATATAAATTAATAAAGAAAAAAAATTATTTTTTATGAATTTAATAATATTTTTTGGTTAATTTAATAAAATATATTAATACTCTAACCAAATTAATAACAACGACATATATTATAATTATTCAAATAAGTTAACTCTAGTTATATATTTATTTGAAATTTACTGTAATGATGAAATGTAAGCATGATATTTCTGTGAATAACACGTGAAAATAATATTATTTTCTTAATTTTTTCTCAAATAATATATTAGGGATTATGTAATAACTTAAATCTATTTATATTTATTTGAAATTATTTATAAATTAACGTATTAAAAATTTAAAGAAATAAAAAGTATTGTTTTTGCAAATGTAATACTATTTTTTGGTTAGTTGAATAAAATATATTAATTCTCTAACCAAATTAATATCAATGGCATGTATTGTAATTATTCTAGTAACTTAAACTCTTTTATATATTTAAGCTGAAAGTCGTTGTGGTGTTGACACGTCAGCATGATATTTTTGTTATTAACACATTACTAGATTTATACCCACACCATGCATGGGGAAAAATATTCATAAATTATATTTTATTAGTAAATATAAATCAAATATTTATATAATTTTAATTTTTATTTAAAATTATTTTTAATATTAATTTTTGTATATGTAAATTAAGGAAAAAAATAATTGTTTTTAACGTATTTAATAATATTTTTGGTTAGTTTAATAAAATATATTGATTCTCTAACCATATTAATAATAATGACATATATTGTAATTATTCTAGTAAGTAAAGCCTATTTATATATTTATTTGAAACTCATTGTGGTGATGACACGTCAGCATGGTATTTCTGTTAATAACACGTTAGGGTAAGGTTATTTTCTTAAAATGATTCTCAAATAATATATTAGGGATGGTAAAGTTACTTTGTTAAAAAAATTCTCAAATAATATATTAACTAGATTTTGACCCACGCCCTGTGTGGGAAAAAATATTTACAAATAATAATTAATTATTTATTTGTTAATTTAAATTAGATATATATATAATTTATCTCATATTTTAAATAATTTTTTAAAAATTTTTAATATTGATTACGAAAATGAAATAGATAATAAAATCGGATTATACAAATACATTTAAATTGTATCTATTTTGGATAAAAGTATACATATGATAAATATTCAATTAAACTAAACTTTTATTTTATATTTTGTTTGACTAATTTTTCAAAATTTATATTTTATTTATATTTTATGACATAATACATTGTATGTCGAAATAGTATGTATTTATATATAATATACTGTATAATGGTAATTTCCGTAAATACTCTAGTAAATTATGTCCTAAATAATATTTTTCTTAAATGTTCTAATAGTGTGACACATCAGCGTGGCACACCTGTAAATCACACGTCAACATAACATAAGATTATTTTGTTAAAATAAGTTTCAAAAAATATATATATATATATATAGATGATTTTATTTTCCAATTAGTTATATTTAAATGTGTACAAATAATAAAGAATAATAGAATATACATTTAATATCATCAATACGAGCCATTTATATTTAAAATGGTGTATAAATAATTAAGAATAATAGAATATACATTTGACAAGCCAATTATAGTTTATAGTCCGATTTATGTCTAATATATTACAAAACACATTAGAGAAAGAGGAAGAAACATGAACCATAAATTCATCGTCGATCGTTTTCTGATTAATTTCTTCCAGTTTTACCCTTATGTAGAAAAAGACTATTAAGCACCTTTACTTAAAACCATATTTAATTTTCAAAGCAATTTTGTTTTCTTTTCTATTCAAACATGGTAGCTGGTTTGACTTGTGTCTAACTATACCCATCCTCAACATTTGTATATCACTTAAACCAACTTATGTTTCAATTCAAAGGTAAACATTCCAATCATTACGAATTATATTAATTCAATTTGTAAATACAATCTCGGCAATACTCTTAGATATCTTATTTTGATGCCATTCTTGAAAAGTATATATATTTATTTAATCAAAAGAGAAACTATGTCATTATAATTGTTTAGCTTCAAACTTCAGACATTTTAATTCTTTTCACTTGTGATTTTTTCATCACATCTTCATCTTCTTTCTTCAAGAACTCCTTGAACCACATGGCTGACATTTTCGGATAACGCTTAAGCCCATTTTCATAGTCTACGTAGAACAATCCATACCGTATTTCATATCCACAGTTCCATTCACAATTATCTAACAATGACCATGCAAAATATCCATCTACTTGAACTCCATCCTCGCTACAAAAGAAATCATTTTTCAATTAAAATAATTGGTGTATAAATTTTGATTGAATCATTAAAACATTTTGTTTCAAGAATTTATAAAGAAAAAATAATAATAACTGAGCTTACTATATGGCTTGGTGAAGATTGCTAATATGTCTCTTGTGATAATCAGTCCTCTTCATATCCATCAACTCATAGAGTTTTGGTTTCTTTTCGTATGCATCACAATGTCCTGATTATATAAATTTAATAATTAGTTTAATTATGAAAAATTATATACTGGGAATATAGTAAAGTTGAATCAGAGTTTGTGCTACCATTTTCGGTGATTATAAATTTAGGGTTTCCATATTTATTCTTGGCATAACTCAAAACTTTTCGTAGTCCTTGTGGATACATTAGGTTCCACTCCACTCCACCCTGAAATCATAAAAAGTAAATATAAATAAAGTAAAAAAAATTGTAGAAATTTGACGTCATTTTATTCCAAATTCTAACCTGCGCACCGATGGCTTTACCCGTCTTATTTTGTTCTGTTTAAAAAAATATAATAGGAAAGCTTGTGAGTCAAGGAATCAACGAAGCAAAACCCTAAGAACGTAAATTCTCAAAGTTAATTAAAATCATAATTAAGTTGGCTAATCCTACTTTTCCATTCAACATGTTGGTCTGATCTCCAAAAGGGCTTATCGGAATCCACGTCAGCAATGTTTTTAGCGTAAACAGAGCTGTAATAATTAATTCCAATAAAGTCAAAAGATCCTTTTAACTTTCTTGATTGGCTTTCGGTAAAAGACGGCAATCTCTTTCCCACTATATTCTTCATCACTTCAGGATAATCTCCGTACACCGTCGGATTCATGTGCCTGTAAAAATATAAACATATAATTTAATAATCCACTATAAAAAATATTAAAACCATATTTTAAAATTATTATATTCCTTATAATGAATTTGTCGACCGTACCATCCAAACATAAACTCCATAGCTCGCTCGGCTGCTTGAATATCTTCGACACAAGTTAAATCATATGGCTCGTACCACAAAGGACAATGTGCCATACCGATTTTACCATCGTTACACTGAATACAAATAATATGCATTAGTAACGCTGATATGTTGATCATATAATTTTGACCGTTTGAAAATTAATATCTTGGTTCATCTTCAAAGTATAAGATTAGTGGTTTATACATTATCGAAATTCCTGAAGGCTTCAACGGCTTCGGCATGAGCCAGAAGAAGATTGTGACTGACAATATAAGCCTCGTGACCGGATTTTCCAGCTATGGCTGCATCGTTCATGTATTTGGAGGCACGTCCTGGTGCTTTTCTTCCCACATCATAACCACCAACGCTATAGACCCATGGTTCGTTTATCGTCAACCATAGCTTCACTCGGTCTCCAAATTCCTCAAAGCATATGCTCGCAAAATCTCGGAAATCCACTCTGTGTAATATATATATATATATAGATCATATCAATATACGTATCTTACTACATAAAATGTAAACTTTTGCTTGAAGCAACACTATATATATATATAGAGATATGTAAAGTTAAGCTTACACGATTTTTTCGCTTAGAAAACCACCATATTCTTCTTCTAGCGCTTGAGGAGTATCCCAATGAAACAAAGTCGCGAGAGGTGTGATTCCTGTCGATATATCAACACGTCAGAAGAACTTAATTAACTGATTTCTGAATCGTGATCGAGTGATCGAGTGAATAGTATGTATCTACCATTGGCTAGTAGTTCGTCAATGAGCTCATTGTAGAATCTGATTCCTTCTTTGTTCACTCCCTTGCTTACTTTGCCATCTTGTAATTTATATGAATACGAGACATATTTGATGTTACGCATTAATTTATCATCACAAATTACTGAAGAGATTATGCGATTTCGTTTCAGGTAGTAAGCTTACGAGGTAATATCCGGACCCAGGAGATAGAAAATCTAAAAGCATCCATGTTTATATCCTTCATTTTTTTAATATCATCCTGTCGCATATGTATATAATTCATTATTAGAAAAAGTGGTACCATTTGTAAATTTGTAGAGAAGTAGTTTCGGTTGCTATCTTTCCTATTTAATGATGTCATTTATATAAAAACACTTTTTGTACAGTTTTTTTTCAATCTCTCTTTCGCTCAAGAAAACACATGTCGATTCATTGAGTTCGAAAAATTTTCCTTAGATGAATATAAGACGTAAACATCAAGATGATGGCTACCAAACTATTTATATGTACCCACCTTGTAGCGATGATAGAAATCGACTGTCTCTTCGGCGTTAGAGCGGCAATTTCTTTCTGAAAAACAAATTATATTTGAAAACAATTTCAAACTAAAGATTGATGCATACCAATCTTCAGTTAACGGGATATGGAAAATATATACAAAATTAACCTGGATAATTGCGAGCAAAAGTATCCCACATGCTTTCTCCTCGGAAACCTTCTTTCATAGCACCTTCATACTTATATCACCAAAAAACAATCATAAATTGAAGTCGATCATTGTGGACCAATATGCACACATTCAGATGTTTCTTTCTAGGAATGGAAATACAGGTATTCGAAATCTAAGTTTCATTTTTTAATAATCGTGTGTGTAATAAACTAAAATCTTGGATTTTTCATACATTATTAGTTTATTTTTACGTCCGATTAAATTTTTCATCGAGCCTACATTTAATTTTAGAGGGTCCTACACAATATATACATATATATATATATATATATATTTCATAGATTGTCATAGTCGTATAGTACGTACTTGATAAGCAGATGAAGCAGTTCCAAACAAGAAACCTTGGGGGAAATCAGCTCGTCCGAATGATTTCTTCTTGTCACAATTCTTATTTTGTCTGTTAAGAAGTTGTATAAAAACACTGTTAAAATTTCTAAGGCTGCATATTCATATATATACACAAAATTACGAAATATATATATATATATTGTATAGCTTCTCTCTCAGAGAATTACTTAACTTACTGAGTCATTGTTTACAACAGAAGATATCTCACAAGAGATAATAATTTCACTTAAAGCTGATCTTTTTGATTTGGAAAAGTTGGCTCTTTAAATCTGCACACACAAACACATACATGCATATATAATGCACTTATATAACTCACTAATTAAATTTTGGTATATCTAAGAAATGTTGAAAGAAGAAAATATGTAATACTATTTACCAATTTTGAAGATTTTTTTCGTTGGAATAAATGATGTGATACGGGCAGCTATTTATAGAAATCGCGGCAGTAGAAGACAAATATATAAGGAAAGAGATGCCAACAATAATATTTAAAGAAAGAAAATGTTCCTACGTTTAATAGTTACTATGCACTGCTTCGTACTCAGTAATGAGAATTTTCTTGTTCAAGTAAAGAACACACATTAAATATTTTTGGTCTAAAATGGATAGATATCCATTGTTTTTCTTCAAAAAATTAATTAATACAAATATTATTTTGTAATCTAATATTCTTTAGTTTTAAAATACTCATCATTTTTACTTTCTAAACCAGTTAATTCAAATTATCAATCTTCGAATTTTTAAAACAATAATGTAAACATTAGAGGAGATGACTAGTAGTCAAAACTCTTATTGATCCAAACGAGACTTTTCTTCCACCTAGAAATAAGATCAAATTTACAAACGACAATTCCATTTTCTTTTATTTTATCTTATATACATTAATAACACATACCTTTTTTTTTTACTTTTTACCTTTTTCGGAAAGTTAGTTAGTAAAATATTTCTTCAATTTAATCTATCTATTTTCTAAATCGGTGACTGTTTTTTATTCTATAAATCTAAATTCTCATTCTAAAGAAACCACCACTCCAACTACCAAAAGTTAAAATATCGATCACGACGACAAAAAATTCTTGTGGTGTTAATCTTCTCAAATTTAGCCTAGAGGTCATTACAAAAATTAGATTTTACAGACAATAAAATCAGGTTAGTTAATTAGAACATTAGATACAAAAATATTGTATTGATGAACCGAACCCAATAATCCAATATATATTAACACTATTGAAAGTATAGTCGAATTCTATATTTTTATGATGTAGGTAGAAATGATACAACCACTATCAATTTAAAACTTCTCCGAAAATTGAGTTAAGTTACTGTTTAGTGAATGTTTGAATTAAATGTAATAGCACTAACAAAAACAAAACTAATCAATGTAATAGTGATTTTAAGAAGTAGTTTGTTTTTCCAAGCACATGCTTGGACTTGTCTTCGTCTACTTTGTCCAGATAATCGCATCACTATAAGATATTTTGATTTTTTAGCCAACTATTAATATTAGTTTCGTTATCTACTGAACAATGTTTTTATCAGTATATGAGAATACATCAAACGATTATATAGACAACGAGTGTTTTACTATATGAATAATTTTGTCTAGTAGTGCTTATAATTAAACAAACCGATATATATACATTTTAGCTTATCTTTTGTCTTAGATTCTGAAATTTTGTTTTTTTTTTGTATAATTTTAACAAAAAAAACTAGTAATTTTATCTTAAGTTAGATCCATGCATGACATATTAATGAAATACATAAACATAAATTAATCAAAAAAACAAAAGAAATATTCACCTTCTTAATTATTTATTTATCCAAGTATTCACGTTGCTAGAGTTTGAATATGACTTTTTGCGCATGTTTTAATTGAATAAAGGACCAACATGTTTACATAGATAGGAGTCCATACGTCAATATAATATATTCTATTAAACTACTATGATTCTAGATTGAAATTCAGATTAATTTCTAAAAATTTACACAAATTCTGTTTTTTTTCTTACTTCAAATGTTTTATGGACGACCAAATATAATTATATCCAGTGAAATGTAAATACAAATATTCACATTTATGTTTTACTTCCTATATTACAAATTTAATACAATTCATTTAGACTAACTAGGGATTTATTGAGAGGTTACTGTGTTACATAGAAAGGCTTTACAAATTACTATAATCAACTCACTTATAAGATTATCTTATAAAACTTTTTAAAATTCTTTATAATAAAATAACATATATTAAATATAACTATTTATGGATAACCAAAATGTATTAAAAATAACTATTTGTTTTCTACAGGATACGTGAAATATTTCTGTGAATACATAAAGTCTCCTTCGATATGATATCTGGAATTTTTCTACACATATCAGTTACAAAGACTAAGTCATTAAATTTTCAAAATAAGGAATGAGTAATTGTAATTGTCATGGTCTCAACTACTTGTTTGCAGAATGTTCTATATGAGATAATGTACAACGGCGTAAAATTTGAAACATAAAATTACAAAGGCTGACGAAACTATGTGAGTGGAGAAGTATCATTGGATGGTCAATCATCAATGAATAAAAAATATTGAAATTTTTGAGAAAACAAAAAAAAAGCATTGAACGTTTGTTGTACGTTGCCATTCTTCTCCACCTATCGATTTGGACTACCAAGTAGTAGAAAGGCACACAATTTGAAAAGTATCAGAAAGTACTTCACACTTTATTTCTTGACCTCAGTTTGGCTTGTCAAGGTATAGTAGTAGCAAGTTGTGGTACGTTTTTTTTTCCATAGTTTTTGTAAACACTAAATAAATTATACTAGATTGAGATCCAGATTAGAAAAAAAAATATTTATATATTATTTATATATTATTTATTTAATAAATATAAATTAGATACATATATAATTTATTATTAATTTTTAATAATTTTTTATAAAACTTTAATATTGATTATAGAAATAAAATATACAATAAAATTGGATTATACAAATAAATTTAAATTTTCTATATTTTATATAGAAAATATTATTAAATATGTAAAAATTGTATATGTAATAAATATTCAATTAATCTAAACTTTTGTGTTTTATATTTTTTTTACTAATTTTTTTTAAAAAAATTGAATATTTTGTTTTATATTATATTTGTTTTTTATGTCAAAATATTAAAAATTTACATATAGTTTACCGTTTAGTATTTGTGTAATGTTATTTTTGTAAATATTTAGTAAATTATGTTTTATATAATATTTATATTAAAATATTCTAATAATGTGTAATATAATTGTAAAAATCATGTGTAAATTTGAAATTTTTTTAAAAAATATTTTTTAATTAATATATTAGAGATATTAGATAAAATTAAGTGAAAAAATCATATTTATTTATATATATGTCCTGTTTTTTATGAGGCCTTGACCCGTATTGGGCGAGTTTTAAATAGACTTAATGGGCCGATCTATCAAGCCCATATTAAAAACGCCAATAAGAGACCCTTGGGAGAGATTGTCAACCAAAAAGTATATTACTTTCACAAAATGATAGACCCACACAGTTTCTTCTTTTAAAAATAAAAAATGAGTAGAATGGGTAGAAAACGATTAGATCAAATCATCAAACACAAAAGAATGTTTTACAAATTATAAATCTTCTTCTTCTTCTTCTTCTTCTGCTTCAACAAAAATAGCAACACTCTTAGGTTTTTCTTACACTCTGTTTCAATTATTCGACCCCTTGAAGAACAGAGAGGTACCAACAGTTGCAGTAACTACGAACAAGCTCCCCAAAACCGCAGGTAAAGCACCACTGTCTTTAATCGAATGCAAAAATTGACTGTCTTGAACAGAATGCAATAGCTGTTTTCCGTAGCTCTCTTTCTTCTCTTCCTTCTTAGATGTCGAAGAAGACGATTCATCTTCTTGATCATACTTCAAGAACTCTTTTAACCATAAAGCAGACATTTTCGGGTATCTTCTAAGCTCGTCTTTATAGTCAATGTAATATAATCCGTATCTCACACCGTATCCACTGTTCCACTCAAAGTTATCTAGTAATGACCATACGTAATAGCCTTCCACTCTGACTCCATCTTCACTGTTAAAAACGAAGGCAAACAAAAACAAAACAGTTCAGCTTCTTTTTGATGTTTTTTTATTACAAAAGTTAGAATGGTTCTTGCTTACTAAATGGCTTGATGAATCGCGTGGATATGTCCTTCTATGTATTCCAATCTCTCTGTGTCGATTGAAGGATTGTACATAAACAGATTCTTATTTTGATCTGCTACTTCGCCATAACCTGATATCATCATAACAAAAAAAACGTTGCATGAGCAAATTACTATTGAGAAAAACAGGGATAGATACAATTTACTCATGTAAAGAAACCAAGTGTGTTTGTACCATTCTCGGTTATGAGAATCCTAGGATTGTCATAACTGTTTTTCATATATTTCAAAATATTTCTGAGTCCAGTTGGATATGTGAAACTCCACTCTGAACCTCCTTGTTTCGCTATCTGTTTCCCATCTATGTTGGTTTCTGCAAAATGTGTTTTGGTACGTACCAGACATTAAGTTTCGTCACAAAGTTTCAATCATCACCATTAACATAAAAAAAAACACACTTACTCATCCAATCTACGCGTTGATCAGTTCTCCAAGTGGGTTGCGTAGGATCCACTTCTTTGATACTCTTTACGAAAAGAGAGCTGTAATAGTTTATACCAACGTAATCGCAAGATCCTATCAGTTTCTTTGATTGTTCTGGTGTAAAACTCGGCAATCGATCTCCGACTGATTTCTTCATGGTTTCTGGATAGTCTCCATACGCTGTTGGATGATGATGCCTGTTTTTCAAAAATTAAAAAAATACCATGTGACAAGAAGACAATCAAAATCGGTATTTTTCATCTCAAAACTAATTGAAAATATAAGCTGAATTTGGACCATCACACTTACCAACCAATCATGAAGTCCATAGCTCGATGACAACCTTCTACATCATCTGGATCACTCGGATCATAAGGTTCGTACCAAAGCGGATTATGCGCAATACCGATTTGTCCATTTTTAATCTGCATATATAGTATCCAAATGAGATCAATACAACAACAAAAATGGAGGGGAGGTGAGTTTTGACCTAATTATAAAAGAAACTTATACACTCTACTTACGTTGTCACATTTCCTAAACACTTGCACTGCTTCGGCGTGCGCTAAAAGCATGTTATGACTAACGATATACGCTTCGTACCCCGACATTCCAGCAACACTAGCTCCATTTACATACTTGGAGCACCGTCCTGGTGCTTTTCTCCCTGTGTCATAACCCGCAACACTGTAGACCCATGGCTCATTCAATGTGCACCACAGACTAACTCTGTCCCCAAATCTCTCGAAGCACAGACTCGCATAGTCTCTAAAGTCATCTCTGTACACGTATATATACACATTAAACCTCTTGACGGCTTCCACCTTAATTATGATCAAAATTCAAAGTAAATGAATTTGCTTACATAATTTGCTCGCTTAGAAACCCTCCATATTCATCTTCAAGATCCTGAGGAATGTCCCAATGAAAGATAGTAACAAGAGGAGTGATTTCATTGGCTAAGAGTTCATCTATAACATCATTGTAAAACTTTATTCCTTCTTCACTAACTCCTCTCTCCCTTTTGCCATCTGTTTTTTTCCCCGCACAAATCAACCAGCAGAGATTATTATTCCATTTCGAAAACTGGTCAATAAAATAAGGTTACTTACAAGGTATAACTCGTGGCCAAGCTATGGAGAGCCTAAAAGAATCCATGTTTATATCCTTCATTCTCTTGATATCTTCCTGTACAAGAAATTTAACAAAGATCTTCAATAATCACCTTAAGAAGCAAGAAATCTAAATAGGAATAAGAAGATAAAAAAGGCACCTTGTAACGGTGGAAAAAGTCGACGGCCACGTTTCCGTCACTAGCATCACTGATTCTGTGAGGAAATCTGTTGGAGAAATGATCCCACATGCTTTGACCTCTCTTACCTTCATTCACTGCTCCTTCATACTATACACAAATTGAAGTAAATATCACTTGATCTTGTAATGATTATTTTGGGGTTCTCAGTTCTTGTTTTTTATTTACCTGGTAAGAAGAAGAGGCAGTTCCAAAGAGAAAGCCTTTTGGAAAGCTAGCTCTACCTTTTGACATCGATGTAGGGTATGTTCTTTGAAGACTGCACAGATTAGGTTCAAAAAATTAAAGATCATCTAAAAAATCAGTAAAATGTTAAAATTTCCTTATGATATGAATCTTGAAATGGTTGAGATCATAAAAAAAACAGAAACAGAGCAAACTCACTGTGACATATTTGGTGAGTTTTGTCTTGTCTAAAACTAAAGCTTTGATTTTGCTATAGAATTTTGATTCGGAAGATTTTGGAGAAGAAAAGATAAATGATGATAAGAAGTCTTGCAATAATTTTTCCTGGTTTTAGATCTTGAGAAACGACTTGAAGAGATATGTTATATAAATGCTTGATTGAGAGATGCAAAGAATTGAGAAGTCAAAGTGGGGTTTTGAATTATTATTTTATGGCAGCATTATTATTTTAAAATCAAACTGATTGAATCCTATTGCAGACTGTTCCTTTTTTTTCTTATTTAAAAAATATCAACAAGGCCGGTCAACTTCAAATTTTCAGCATATTTCCAAAAAATAAAATAAAAATTCTTATAAAAAAGACTTATATTTCCCCTTTTAACTCTGATAAACTTGGCCTTTGCCGATATACTTGATTAAGCACCGTATATATAATTCTTATTCCTTTGCACGTAAATGTCGTGTCTCTCCATTATATAAATCATCAATAATCAATTTCAGTTGACAAACGCAGTTCTTCGATGATAGGAATGTTCAGACCGAATAAATCAAACTAATTTGAACTGAACTGAATCAATAAATTATTATACAAAAACCAAATTGAAATTTTATACTAATGATTAATTGTAGTGTAGTAACAACTTTTCTGAAAAACTAAAAATCAAATCGTTCGAAGTTAAAGCAAACAGAAATCTCAAATTAAACTCGCATAGTTTAAATAGGAACAAAATATAGATCGTATCCATTTCAAAGAATAGTACTCACTCTCCTTTACGATTACATAATAAGAAGACGATAGTTAGATAAGCTCCATGGGACCTGTGGTTTTTGGGTTGACCCGAAACCAAGCAGGTTGGATCTAAAACGAGATGGCCCAATAGAATTATTCAGCAAGATTTATTAGATGGATCAACACAAATCAGGCCCTGCACAAGCCAGATTTAATGATTCAGATAATAACAAATCTGTCACCAAATATTATCTCTTGAATATCTCCTGAATATCTCTTAAATATCTCCTGTAATCTCTCATGTATATCTGTATTTTGTTTATCTTTATTAGGGTAAAACAAACTAATATGCACCTATAAATAGGTGTCGATGCACCTATAAATATGCACCTAATATGCACCTATAAATAGGTGTCGATGCTTTACGAGCAAACACCTTTGGGAATGTGGAAGGCCCTGGAAAACGAGTATCAAACAAAGACATTACCAAACAGAATCTATATGAAACAAAGATTCAACAGTTTCAGAATGGATGAAAGCAAATCAATCGAGGAAAACCTGGACAAATTTCTAAAGATGGTGCAAGACTTGGCTAGTCTAAATGTGAAAATTTCAAATGAGGATCAAGCCATCCAGATTCTCACAAGTTTGCCTAAACAATATGAGTCACTTGTTGACACTCTCAAGTATGGTAGTGGTAAAGATACCATTACTGTAAGAGATGTCACTACAACAGCCTATTCTAAGGAGGTAGAATTGAAAGAAAAGGGATTATTGGCTCAATCTAAAGACAATTCTGAAGGCCTGTTTGTGGGACCTAGAGGAAGGTCTCAAAACAGAAACACAAATCAGGAGAGATCAAAATCGAAGTCAAGATCTAAATCTAGGCCTAAGAATCCAAAAGGATGTTGGAAGTGTGGCAAAAAGGGTCACTGGAAAAGAAACTGTCCGGAAAGAAAAAATGACTCCAATACGGATTCAGCAAATCTAGCAGCCGAAGAACCTCTAATTCTTACTACTAGTACAGAAGTGAATAAAGATGAATGGGTTTTAGATTCTGGGTGTACATTTCACATTACACCGCAGAAAGAACTCCTGTTCGATTTGGAGGAATTTGAAGGCAGCAATGTCCTTATGGCCAACAATACTGTTAGCAAAGTACAATGAATGGGAAAAGTGAGAATTATCAATCCTGATGGATCTGAAGTAATTCTGTCCCAAGTGAGGTATATGCCAACAGTGGGAAGAAATTTAATCTCCTATGGTTTGCTGGAAAAATCAGGATGCACCTATGAGGGAAAGGATTTTAATATCACTTTCTACAAGGATGGCAAGAAGGTCTTATCAGGAAAATACAATAATGGATTGTATTAGTTGCACGGAGTAGTTACAAAATATGAAGCCAATGTGACTAGTGCAATTCCTGATACTACCAAACTGTGGCATTCAAGATTGGGACATATGA
Organism: Pugionium dolabratum; assembly: GCA_018901945.1. Lineage (NCBI taxonomy): Eukaryota > Viridiplantae > Streptophyta > Magnoliopsida > Brassicales > Brassicaceae > Pugionium > Pugionium dolabratum. The sequence goes on along the minus strand of JAEVFF010000703.1, from coordinate 17,776 downwards.
GTGCTAGAGGTTTGGAAATACTAGCTAAAGGTGGATATATCCCTGAAAAAGAGATAACAAATCTGGAATTTTGTGAAAATTGTGTACTGGGAAAGTCACACAGACAAAGTTTCAAGAGAACAGCACACAAGTCAGGAAGCATTTTAGATTATATACATTCAGATTTGTGGGGTTCTCCTTCGACCCCACAAAGTCTTGCTGGATGTCAATACTTCGTCACCTTTATAGATGATTATTCAAGAAAGACATGGATCTACTTTCTAAAATCTAAAGGAGAAGTGTTTTCCAGATTCAAGGAATGGAAAACAGAAGTAGAAAACCAAACATGAAAGAAGATAAAATGCTTAAGAACTGACAATGGCTTGGAGTTCTGCAACAACCAGTTTGATGAATTATGCAAGTCAAGTGGAATCAAAAGGCACAAGACCTGCCCATATACACCACAACAAAATGGAGTATCTGAGCGCATGAACAGGACAATCATGGACAAGGTCAGATGCATGCTAACAGAATCTGGTTTAGAACAACAATTCTGGGCATAAGCTGCATCAATAGTAGTGTATTTGATTAATAGAGCACCTAATTCATCAGTTGAGTTTAAACTTCCAGAAGAAATTTGGACAGGAGCAAAAGTTGACTTATCTAATCTAAAGAGATTTGGATGCACTGCCTATGTGCACTCAGTCAAAACAAAGACAGAACCAAAAGCTATGAAAGGAATATTTGTGGGATATCCTAAAGGAGTAAAAGGATATAGGATATGGATTCCTGAAAATCTTAAGTGTGAAATCAGTAGGGATGTTGTTTTCAACGAACAAGAAGCTTACAAAGACACTCTAAAGATTTTAGAAGTATCAGATCAAAAGGAAAAGAAAGAAAAGAAAGTTAAGAAAGTAACTTTCAAAGCTGATCTAATCCAGGGACCTACAAATCCAAACTAAGTTTGGGAAATAACTCTCAAGGAGGAGCGTATTCAGAAGGGGCTGATTTTGATGGCTTAGAAGAGAATCAATGAGAGAATATTCAAAATCAGGAACAAGGAAATCCACAAAATCTGGAAAACTACATGTTAACCAGAGACAGAGCAAAAAGAAATACTAGAGCACCCTCTAGATTTCTTGATACTGATTTTGTAGCTTATGCATTATCTGGTGCAGCAGCTGTAGATATGGAGGAGCCAAACTCTTATCAAGAAGCTCAACGAAGCACATAATGGAATCAGTGGAAATGTGCCATGGAAGAAGAAATGAATTCTCTAAAGAAAAATGACACTTGGAGAATTGTGGCACGACCAGAAAACAAAAAGATCATAGGGTGCAGATGGATATTTAAGAGAAAGGCAGGTATCCCAGGAGTGGAACAACCTAGATTCAAAGCTCGTTTAGTTGCAAAAGGATTCTCACAGGTTGAAGGGATTGACTACAACGATATTTTTGCACTAGTTGTTAAGCATGTATCAATAAGAATAATGCTTTCAGCTGTGGTGCATCAAGACCTTAATCTAGAACAGTTGGATGTAAAAACAGTCTTTCTACATGGCAGATTGGAGGAAAAAATTTATATGGAACAGCCTGAAGGCTATGAAGAAAAGGAGAAAAAAGATAAAGTTTGCTTATTGCAAAGATCCTTATATGGACTTAAACAAAGTCCAAGGCAATAGAACAAAAGATTTGATGAGTTTATGACACATCAAAATTTTTTGAGAAGCAAATTTGATCCATGTGTCTATGTGAAGACAACAGAACAAGGTGCTAAGATCTATTTACTCATTTATGTGGATGATATGTTGGTGGCTTCTAAGGATGCAAAATCTATTCAAAAGATTAAAGAGAACTTAATGTCTGAGTTCGAGATGAAGGACTTAGGTCCAGCAAGTAAGATCTTAGGTATGGAAATTCTAAGGGACAGAAACAAAGGAGTTCTAAAGCTGTCGCAGACGAAATACCTAAACCAAGTGCTAAATTCGTTTAGCATGACAGATTCAAAACCAGTGGCTACCCCTATGGGATCTCATTTCAGGTTAAACGGTCTGAATGAAGCAGAGACCTCAACAGAGGCAGCACTGATGGATCAAATGCCCTACGCTAGTGCAGTTGGATCACTGATGTTATGCAATGGTCGGTTCCAGACCAGAATTAGCATACTCAGTAGGATTGGTGAGCAGATTCATGGGAAATCCAGGAAGAACTCACTGGAATGCAGTGAAGTGGATCCTTAGATATCTAAAGGGTACTAAGGAGTTGGCATTAACATTTACAAAGAATTCAGAATTCAAAATTGAAGGTTTCTGTGATGCAGACTTTGCTGCTGACCTTGATAGACGAAGGTCAATTACACGATATTTGTTTCAGATTGGGGGAAATTCTGTAAGTTGGAAATCTGGTCTACAACAAGTTGTGACACTATCAACTACAGAATTAGAATACATAGCTTTGACAGAGGCAACCAAAGAAGCAATTTGGTTAAAAGGAATATGCAGTGAGTTGGGATTAATTTCAGAAATTAATACAGCTCAAGTTTTTTGTGATTCTCAAAGTACTATTTGCTTAGCTAAGAACAGTGTATATCACGAGAGAACAAAGCATATTGAGGTCAAGCTACATTTTATCAGAGACATAATTGACAAAGGCGGGGTTACAATCCTAAAGATCAACACTAGACTAAATCCTGGAGATCTAATGACTAAGTCCTTACCTGGAACAAGGTTTATGGAAGGACTGGTCCAACTCAGAATCCTCTGAGCTGGAGGAGGAGCTCACCAGGTCGATTGGTACCTCGCAATAACAAGAAAAACAGCTTGTTAGAAAAAATTCAAGTAATCGACCATTCAAACCAAATCAAGGAAAGCAATTTGGTTTTGGATCATCAGCTCAAAAGAAAATAGCTTTCAAGAAAACATCAACAAAAGAAGTAGATCATGTAATAAAGCATTTTAAATCAAAATCGGATTTTGAAGGAAAATGCAAGACGAAGAATAAACCGGTTCGGGTCAGAACCAAACCGGTTCGGTTTGGTTCAAAATTCGGTTCAAAATTCGATTCAAAATTCGGTTCAAAATCCGGTTCTAAACCGGACTAAACCGGGTCTTAAACCGAGGTCCTAAACCGGGCCCTAAACTGGGTCTTAAACCGGTTCTAAACCGGTTCTCAATCGGTTTTCTAAACCGGGTCGTTAACCGGATTTAAACCAAATCTGGTTTGGGTAAAACAAACCCTAAAAGGTACCTGGCCGCCGCACGGAGGAGACTCGCCGAGGGGAGGAGACGCACACCGAGGAAGGTCACCGGAAAGAGGGGAAATCGCCTGAGGAGGCAGATCCGAGAGGAAAAGGCGCCGGAGTAGCAGATCTACTCGGGAAAGAAACCGACGCCGAAGGGAAACTCGGCGACGATTCAACGCCGAAGAGAAGAACGGAGGTGAATCTTGAAGGAGACTCGCCGGAGATGACGACAACAGGAGCATAAGCGTGCGACAGGCGGAGACTTGCCGGAGGAGGCTAGATTTGAACGGAGGAACAGATCTGGAAGGAGGGACAACGCCGGGAGACGACGTCAAGGGAGATGACGCCGTGGAGCGCGAAACCGGTGAAAGAAAACTCACCAGCGACGCTCGAGAAGCCGGGAAACGCCGGAGATGGCGACAGTCAGAGACGACATCGACGAGGGCAGATCCGGCGAAATCCGCGAGGGAGAGACGCCAGACAGATCTGCTCGGGAAGATGACGCATTCGGGAATACGATGCGGTCGGGGAGGCGACGCCGCCGGAGAGGCCACGCTGCCGGAGAGGCCATGCTACCGGAGAAGCCGCAGTCGCCGGAGAAAAAGGCGACGGTTACCTGGAGAGAAAGGAGAAAATCGCAACAGATTTTGGGAGAGAAAAAATCGCAAAGGGAGAGGAAAATCGTAACAGATTTTGGGAGAGAAAATCGCAACAAGGAGAGAGAATAAAAGAAAAACGGCAGCAAAATGAAAGTTGCAGGAAAAATGAAATGCAACTAGGGTTTTCAGAATATATATATCGGGTCAAAGGAGGAGAATGTGGTTTTTGGGTTGACCCGAAACCAAGCAGGTTGGGTCTAAAACGAGATGGCCCAATAGAATTATTCAGCAAAACTTATCAGATGGATCAACACAAATCAGGCCCTGCGCAAGCCAGATTTAATGATTCAGATAATAACAAATCTGTCACCAAATATTATCTTCTGAATATCTCCTGAATATCTCTTAAATATCTCCTGTAATCTCTCATGTATATCTGTATTTTGTTTATCTTTATTAGGGTAAAACAAACTAATATGCACCTATAAATAGGTGTCGATGCTTTATAGAAAAAGTGTCACAAAAAACTCATACCTTTGAATATTTCTCCAGAAATAAAGTTGTGAGGGAAGTACCTAGTTTGGTACTCAGGAAAATTCCTAGTATCTTTTTTTTTACCTTACGGTCGATCATATATTCACAGGACCCGCCCGATTCCACCTAACCCCATGATAAAATGTAATTACGAGAAACGCAGTGTTTTTTTTACTTACCACATAATAGCTCAATATCATACAAAATGATGGATGCAAAAGTATCCCATTATATCATTTATTCCTTCCAAAAACGTATATTAACATGTATGCACAATTATAAAAAAAAACAATCATTAAAATATTAAATTTTTGCATTTATACCATTAAATACCAAAATTTTAATAACCCATTTAATTAATAATATATAATTGATTACACCGATTTAAGTATACCATAATTAATGTTGTTAATTCTTTTATTTATTTTAACCAAGTTAAAGTAGACATTAATAAATAAAAATAAGTAATTAAGTTAATAGTATTATTTATTAACCAATCTCATATTTAAAATAGTACATTCAACTTTAAATTATTATTTAAATAACTTATTAAAAAAAATTGATTTTTAAATAGATCAAACGCAAAAATTCATTATTTTAATTACTTTTTCAATTTCTGCGTCTAACAATGTTCTTATCATTAGATAACAACATATTTCAATTATCATGAATTAATATCATCGTCGTACAGTCCTCGTTCTATACTTTCTATATGTGTAGTAAAAATATTAATGTTTTACTATAATTTTTACTATTTAAATATAAAGAGATAAATTTATATTGTTTATATAAGATAATTTAATTTGTTTTTAATGAAATAAAAACGAGAGATTGAGCAAAACGAGGGTCGTCGTTGACTTTGATTCGTTCACGAGACTGAGTATAAGAGAGACGGAGGGCATATCAGTATTTCACCGGAAATGCGTAAACGTTGTAGGTTAGACTTCGTCGTGCTACGTACGAAGGGGACCCACTTACCAAATAAAAGCAGTCTTGATGATGATGTGGCGTAGTAACTGGTCAAATTTGCCGTCGATTTTTTAAAAAAGAGCAATATCTAAATTAATACGTATTGTAAATGCATTATTTTGTATGATTATTTATTTTTTAATTTAAATTGATGCTATTTTAATAAAAACAAATGTCAGTGTTTTTGCTCGTGCCTTTCATATAGTGTCCCTGTGTCGGTGACAACTTCTTTTATAAATTATAATTTTTATATTTTTAAAAATATTTATAATTATATCATTTTATATCGATTAAGTAAGTGAACGAAATGATTAGAGCACTATCATCGTATTATATCGTTTAACAAAATATTTGTATATCGGTTATATCGTTTTACTACTTATTGAAAATAAATTGTCTGTCAAATAAAAACAAAATTATAGAATATCGGTTGACATAAAAGGCGATTGATAACATGCTCGTTCTCCAGGTTGTGATTCGGAAGGTGACGCAAGGCGATACAGACACCTCAACGTTGTTATCGGGGATATCCGGAATAGGTGATTCGGACGGAAGACTCCGATACTTCGATTTACAATTTCTCTTTCCCATGAACGATAAGAGATTCAATCGATAAAGAAAAGAAGAAAAGATCAAAGAATCCGGCGACAATCCGATGAGATTGAGCTCAGAATTCTGTTAAAGAAAATTCGCGAAGCGCTCTGATACCATATTAGTGAAAAAACTGAATTTTCTATTAACTCACAAATAATACAATATATATCGTTTATATACAAAAACTAAACCGAAGAACTAAACCGAAATAATTGAGTACTAGTTTATCAAATACCAGTTTACAATAGCAATGTATATTAATAGGCGCAGTGGTAACCTTTTTACGACATATGCATTAACATAGTGATAGCATCTACTTGTCGCCTTGATAGTTTTTTTTTTGCAGCAAAGAAAAAACAAATTATTAATAATAGGGTGAGTGCATGTGATGCAATAATTGTGTGATGTGATACTTCGTCATGATATATTGGTACAAAGGAGTGGGTGACTCCAAATAACTTCATCTCCGGGCCTTCCACTCGATTAACCGAGAATCCAAGTATTTAACCCGGTTATCAGATCTTGAAACCGAACAGGTTTGGAAATTGGAAGAAATAAAATGTCTGAACCGGCTTTGGCTACAACTGTATGTTTATTTTCAGTAACACATATCCACTATTTATTGTTCTGGTGTAATGCTCCAAAAGTTAAAATGATTACTTAATTGTTTGCTTCTCATGATTCCAAAGAAGTTAATTAGAACACCATTCTTGATACTCTTAATTAATTACAGATCCAACGGTACTTGTTGCTCCCATCTCTCTAGGAATTTTTTGAACCATTTGGCTGAATCTTTAGCATATCGTTTCAAGTCATCCGTATAATCAACGTAGTATAGACCAAACCTCATCTTGTATCCACGTTCCCATTCAAAATTATCCAACAACGACCATGTGAAATAACCTCTGACGTCACAACCATCCTCACTGCAGTATATATTATATATTTGTGTAACTTCACATATTATTAGTCATTAATTAATCAACTTTTCATATATAGTGAAATTTTCTTACATGATAGCTTTATGAAGTTCTTGAAGATGTTTCTCGTGGTACTCTATTCTCTTTCTGTCTTGTAATAGTTGTTCACGTGGGATTGTCCCAACATCGTAGTCATCAAATCCTGTAATATTGTTTTTATATATTAAGCTGGATTAGTGAAATAAAGCATTACTTATAATTACCTTATATTAATTTCTTAAGGTTAATCTTTGAAAATTCTTACCGTTTTCAGTTATGTAGATAGTTGGATTGTTGTATTTATTTTTGATATAATTAAGAAGCTTCCGTAAGCCCTCGGGATATATGTAGATAAATTTTAGTTCATCCTGAAGATGAAAAAAACAAAGAATAAATTCTTAAGCTTTCATGTGAAAGAATAAACTCATAAATAAGCCAAGAATATTTTTTGACATATATTATGTGTAGTATAGTACGTTCATACCGATTCTGAAGAAATATAATCGCCGCTACGATTTGTCACTAACAAAAGGGGAAAAGCATTAATTAGTACACTAACACTTGTCAGTGAAAAAAACAACTAAGCCTGTTCTCATTTTTCCTTCTTACGTTTATACTCGACTTGTTGGTCTGTTGTGAAACGATGTCGTGAAACGTCGTTGTGAAGCTGGGGTGTGACATATCGAGCACTATAGTAGTTTATTCCAATAAAATCAAATGAGTTTTTAATCATTTCAGATTGTTTTTTGGTGAAAGAAGGCAATCTATTTCCAGCGTTTTTCTTCATCGTTTTCGGATAATCTCCAAAAATTAAAGGATCAAGATGCCTAAGTAAACAACAAGAGAAACAAAGATACATATGAAGATATCTTACACGTACGAACTTATTTGAATTCTTAGTAAATACTTCAAAATTGTAATTAAGACAACTTACCAGCCAAGATAGAAAGCAAGAGATCGTTCAACTGCTTCTTTATCAGCATGAGAATTAACATCATAAGGTTCGACCCAAAAAGGAGATAACACAATGCCTATCTTACCATCTTGTGACATCTATTTTGCAAAAACAAAGTGATGATTAGAATTATAATGATATATATTTTCCCAACCGTTTAATATTTTAGTAAGATTATATACCTTGTCACAATTTCTAAATTCTTCAAAAGCTGCAACATGAGCTAGAAGAAGATGATGAGAGACTAAATAAGGTTCGGTGCTTGAATCACCAGCCACACATAAGCTATTTACCCATTTTGAACATCGTCCCATTGCTTTGTTACCATTGTCATAACCCGCAACACTATAAATATATGGTTCGTTGAATGTTATCCACATATCGACATTTTCACCGAATTCCTCGAAACACAATCTTGCAAAGTTCCGGAAATCATCACTGTTTTTGCAACACATTAACAATATATATATAATTAATCTTATGTGTTTAATTATATATATAGCAAGTAATGAAAGAATCTATTTTTTTTGTTCTTTTTACTTACATGATTCGAGAGCTTAAAAAACCGCCATATTCATCCTCTAGAACTTGAGGGATATCCCAGTGGTAGAGAGTTACAAATGGTTTTATGTCTGTGTATACGTTCGAATATAGTATGACCACAATGAAAAATTGGATTTTAATATTTTCTTAATAGCACTTTTTTTCATAAATTGGACTTTAATATATATATATATATATATATATATATATATATATATTTACTCTTCTAAGCATATGATTCTTACTATTTTTTATCAGTTCGTCAATGAGATTTTTGTAGAAATGAATTCCTTCATTGTTTATACCATCGCTTAGTTTTCCACCTGAATAGTTTAAATTTGAAAAATCATCAAATGATTAATATATATAAACAAAATTATAAGAAAGTATAGAAATATTGTATTTAGATAAATTTTGAAATTAAAATTTCTGCTCACTTGGTAATATTCTTGACCAGGAGATGGAGAATCTAAAAGAATCCATGTTCATTTCCTTGATTAACTTGATGTCATCCTGCTCGTTCAGTACATGAAATTTATGATAAATATGATGTAAAGAGAAAATGTTATTAAAATAAGGTTTGGGTCAATTTCTATGTCCCCATGCATTTACTTTTTTCAAGAAAAATATTTTGTAAAACACATTTCAGATGGTTCTGCTGTGGCCAAACATGTCAAAATAATAATTTACTCATTCACAAAGCAAATAAAAAAAATCATACCTTATATCGATGATAAAAATCAACGGCTATATCGCCAGTGTCCATACTTGTTCTTTCTGCAACATATATTTCAGTTTGTCAATATATGTTCAAAGATATATTCGTAATTAATTCTCCCAAGTCACCATTGAATTTGTTAATACTGATTAATTAATATAGTAATGAAAAAATTAATAAAGGTTAGGTTAAATGTAGACCTGGATATGCATGTGTGAAATTGTCCCAAATGCTCTGTGTCCTCCCTCCTTCTGCGATTGCACCTTCATACTGCATCACATGAACGTAAATACTAGTTTCTGAAAATGTTAGGCATTGTTGTTCAACACAATTACATAAAAAAACCACCTAACCTGGTAAGCTGAAGAACCAACACCAAAACTAAAATTAGGAGGAAAACTATGACGATCAAATTGTTTCGTTGAAAATATAAGAGATCTTCCCTTTGAAAGAGCCCATGAGGCTACAAAGAGTGCAACTACAAGCGTAAGCTTAATCGCCATTTTCTCAGTTTATTTAAGCACATAAATTAAATGACTACTTAGATTTATGTAATTAGGGCTAATGGTATACATATATATATATATATATGCTGATTGCAGCCTGACAAATGTTATATAGAGAGAGATCGATGAAGCTATGGTTGACGTAAAAAGAGAGAGAGAGAGAGAGAGAGATGAAGCATGGCATACACGTGACGATAAGAAAGCATGGCATACAAGTGACGATAAGAATGGGAAACTGGAATAATTAGTGTACGGATTCTCTATCAGTAGGCTTCCATTGGCTTCATCTTTAATTGAATAATATCCATGTTATAAGGTTGACCACTGATTCTTCTTGAATAACTTAATCTTCGTTATATATATATTTAGGTGTTGTTGTGTCATGTTAACAAAAACCAATTTTTTTTTATAAAAAAAACAGAATGATTAAAGTGTGGTTTTTGGTTATTATTGTGGTAAATAAATTGATCTAGTGCTATTTTATTATTACATGTTTATAATTAATTGAGAATTACTTTGATAAAAAACATAATGCAATATATTTATTAAAAAAACTCTAGTGTACATCAGTTAAATAAAAGATATGGTTTGGTACATAAACCATAACTGATTTGGATTTTTTTTCCAGTTTTCAAAACGTTAAATGGTGTATTTTAACAATATACTACACTACAAATTAAAGACTTGTTAGTATATAATTAATTTGAATGACCAAAACATATATTTCTTAATTAAAGATTGTTGCGATATTGTTTTTTGCCTGTCTTTTAATATTGAGGCGATTTTAGCATAAGGATAGTATACTAATCATTATGTAACTATCGGTTGAGTTATCAATTTAATTTGTACTAAATGTTTATTTTTTTAATTATAAAAAACAGAAGATATTTAGTTATATTTAATTGTGATAAAATGATAACTTAGATGATTTTTGCAAATACTATTTGATAAGGGATAGGAGAAACTAAATGTCATCAATTAAAACACAACAGGAAAACAAACGAATTATAGCTTAGAGAAGTACTGTAAAATAAGAAGTCTTTCAATACATGTCATTTTGTAAGGTTTTTTTATTTGTTTGGATCTCCGAACTATTTTAATGCAAAATTGTTGACAAAAAGTAGTTTAAAATATTTGTTGAAAAATTAAAAATTTTGCTTAACAAATTGTATAAATCATTATGTCAAAAGTTTTGTTACTTTAAATAATTTTTAAGTAATATCAAAATATTTTTATTGAGTTTCCTGTTTTAATTTTAGATTTGGTTTTACTTTATTGGAAAGGCTTTTAGTCATGATTAAATTTGTATATTTGCTATAGAAAACCAATGATGTTATTTGAGAAAAAAAATTAAAATATACTTTTTCATATTGTATTACGTGTCGCACTAAAACTGAAACTTTCTTTCATTGTAAGTGTTTTTTTATATTTCATATTGTACCATTTATATGCTGGAATTTGCATTTAAAAATAAAATAATTTGTGCTATGAATATGGTGTTTAATCATTCCTTGCTTCAAAATCTCATAGGGTTTTTTTACTACAAGAAAAACGAAAGAACACAAAGTTTCACGTAATTACAATCCATAATTACGAATACATCTCGAGTGGGTTTCCCCTTATTGGTAATATACATTGATTACTGAAAAAAAGACCACAACTTGAAAATCTAAAGAGTCTCATCTACAAAAGATTCTCTAGAATTCCAAAGAATTTTTTGGTGACAATAAGAAACTCAACCCATCATTAGGATTCTCAAATCCGCAGATATCTCTCTCTTCTTCTTCTTCTATTGTCGATCCGTTTTTCATGAGATTCACAATTGAATCAACCGATGCCTCGAAACCTTCTGAATCATTCAAAGTCTTATTACGGTTTTCTTCCTCTCTTGACCTCTCACATGACACGTTCCATGCTTTTTCACTTTCTGTTTCTCCACTTTTTACGACCGGTCTATTGAGAAACTGTTTGAACCAGTTCACCGAATCTTTAGGGTACCGTTTGAGATCGTTTTCATGGTCAACGTAATACAGACCGAATCTAGTAGAGTATCCATACTCCCATTCGAAGTTGTCTAGTAAAGACCATATGTAATATCCTCTGACGTCACATCCATCATCTCTGTTATAACAGTTAAAAATCTTCAAATCAAGAACAATGTTCGAACTATGGATAATATATAGCAGATTTTTTATTTCTAAAGAAAAAAATGTTTTGATGTGTATAACTTGAATTATTGTGTTTACTCTTGATTTCTAAAAGAGAACACAACCGTTCTTGTATACAAATATCTTTCGGAAATTGCAAAACAACAAACTCTGTTTGCTTTTACACTTTCACAGTGATTTAAATCTATATTTTTTTTTTCAACAAAAGTAAAATAATATGGTTTTAAAAAAACACAAATATTTTTTAACTAAATGCAAACGTTTTTATGTTTGCATTTAATACAATCGAATTTTTTTTAATATATATATAAAACCTGTGGAGTGGAGTTTACATTATAGCTTTATGGAGTTGTTGAAGATGGTCCTTATGGTAGCTTATCCTAAATGTGTCCTTGAGAATCTCATCTCGTGATTTTGTACCATCATTGTAGTCATTTATTCCTACAAAAATAAATTAGCAAATAACACAAAAGAATTTATTCAATTTAACAAGTAACTACTGTTAATAAATAAAATCTTTTTTCCCCCTTACCATTCTCTTTTATGTAGACAATAGGATTATTGTATTTATCTTTGATGTAGTTAAGAACTCTTCGCAAACCTTGTGGGTACGAGTGATAACGTACGCCTCGATCATCCTGTGTGGAAAAATAAAAAAATAAGTATTCTTACAATTTTTCTTAACTGAATAAATTTTTTTTGGTTATATGTAATTAAAACGTTACATACCCCTGGTCCAATTTGATGGTTACTGTGATTTGTTACTGCTCACAAGTGATGTATATAAAATTAGTGTAGTTTATGAGTTTCAATTGAATTTATTCATACAAAGAAGAATGTATATATTATACTTACCTCTCCTCTCAATTTGATGATCAGTTCTGAAACGAAGCCCATTAGAGTCAGTGTGAGGAAGATGAGCGATGAAGCGTGCACTATAATAGTTCATTCCAATGAAATCCGATGAATTTTTTAACATCTTTGATTGTTCTTCCGTGAAAGAAGGTAATTTATGTCCGACGTATTTTTTCATTATTTCGGGATAATCTCCGTTAATCACCGGTTCTAAATGCCTAATACATAAACATTAATTGATAATATAAGTGAATTTTATTATTTCAATAAGTTTTTTTTGTCATTGTTTTTTTCTTTTATTTTTAACGTACCAATCTATTTCCAAGGCAAGACCACGTTCAAGAGCTTCTTTGTCAGCAGAAGATGTAAAGTCGTAAGGCTCAAGCCACCAAGGAGATAAAACAATTCCAATCTTACCATCTTTTAATGTCTGTTAAGATCAAATAAAATGTAACATATTTACATTATTAATGGACTTTTTATACATACATATGTACAAACATACACACCTTGTTACAATTTCGAAACTCTTGTACGGCCGCTGCATGAGAAAGAAGAAGATGGTGTGATACAATGTAAGGCTCGATGGCTGAATCGCCAGCTTGACACTTACTATTCACCCATTTCGAGCATCGACCAACTGCTTTGGTGCCTGTGTCATACCCCGCAACACTTATGACCGATGGCTCGTTTATTGTTGTCCACATCTTAACTTTATCTCCAAAGTTTTCAAAACAAACTCTTGCAAAACTCCTAAAATCTTCTCTGGTTTTTTTTTGAATTTTAAGAGAAAAAAAAACAACATTTCAATTATAGTTTCTTCAATACACATGTAAAACTTTCCATTTCAAATTGTTAATTTTGTGTATTAATTACAACATTTTGTTTAGTTCGCTTACATTATTTGAGGATTTAAAAAACCACCATACTCATCCTCAAGAGCTTGAGGATGGTCCCAATGATATAGAGTCACCGAAGGTTGAATGTCTTCATATTTTTGCCCACCAAAAAAATATAATATGAGAGATAACATATACTTCTACATTACTTATTTTAGATTCGAGATGTTTGCTATAAATTACCATTGGCAACAAGTTCTTCGATGAGAGACTTGTAAAATTGTACACCTTCTTTGTTTACTCCATCCTTTACTTTTCCACCTTTAAAATTAAAAGTATATATAGTCTGAGACTTTGAGTATATTCTAACATAAGTAATAGTTAAGCAAATCTGATACTTACTGGGAATTAACCTGGCCCACGAAATCGAAAATCTGAAAGAGTCCATATTTAGCTCTTTCAGCAATTTGATGTCATCCTGATTTAATGATATTTGGTCACTTAAATAATTAGGAAAACAACAAATATAGTTATTTATCGACCATGAAAGAAAATAGTTTCACATCCAATAATACCTTATAACGATGATAAAAATCGACCGCTACATCTGCATTCTGCATATTGGTTCTCTCTGAATATGGAAAGTTTACAAATCATATCATTATACAACTATTGATAGTCTTTATGTATATTTATAAAGTAACAATTTTAAGAAGTATAAAAAATAGAGACCTGGAAAAGTGTGGCTGAAGTAATCCCAAATAGTTGGCGATTTTCCACCTTCGCTCGTTGCACCTTCGATCTACATATAAATTACCAACTCACTTAAAGACACAGTATGAAAATATTTAATACAGAAACATTATTTTGTCAAACATGCATAACTTAATAATATACTAGCTAGCCTGTAGGGTTTCATAAACTCCATCAATAACAACTGAAACCTCTTAGAAATGCAGGCAAGCACTACGGAAATGTGATTCCTAAAATTATTAATTTGTTTGGAAGTATCGTAAAAACATCGATTTCATTTTTGGAAACACTATAGATTTTATTTTTTGGAAATGTCAAAAAAGGATCTTTGAAACAAATGGACTTATCAATATTTTTATAAGTTAAAAAAATATTATACAGGAATTTAAATAATCATTTATTTTTTGTATGATTCTTTTTTTTTAGTTAAAAACGGTTTTGTTTGATGGAGATCATGAAAATGAAAATGACTGACATAAAATCTTATAATTTTTTTCTCTTAAACTAAGTTATTTAATAATTTTATATTGAACTTTTATTGTTTCACAAAAGGTAGAGAATCTCACGTTATTAATTGTCTTCTAAAATTTTCACAAGTAAGGTAATAATACGACTGCAGTGAATCTCACTTTATTTGTTAACGTCTCAAAACTATATACAGTGGCCCTGAGTTAAGGCTAATAAAACATTTATTTAAGTGCAAAATAATAAAAAGTTTTTTTTTGTTAAATATAGCAGAGAAAATATACGATTAATGAGCATCGGTTTTTTAATTTGATTGTGACACAAAATAATATAGGACTCGCCTTGACTATATATGATTAAGTATGACAATTGTATATAACCTAAACATAAAAACAATAGAAATAACACGTATAACGAGTAACCGGACTAGTTTATATACATCATGTTACCATCTTTTGTTAGTTGTTAATGCATGCCATAATTACAACGTTAAATCACCTGAAAGGCTGATGTAGCGGTTCCGAAAACGAAATCATCTGGAAAATCACTTCGATCAAGTACTCGAGATTCAGGAGAAAGAGAAGTAATGTACTCTGTAAAGCATGCGACTATCAAAAGAAGAATGAGAAAATGCAAATTCATTTCTTGGGTGGGGGGGTTTGATATTTAGATTTGTATGTTTTTTTTCAAACTGATAATGAGAGATGAGTTTGTAGAGGTGACAAACAATGTTCTTCTCTTCTGATATATATAGAAGTTAGTGTGGTGACGTTAATATACGTGGAAATGTTTAACTTTATAAAATGCTCTTTTTGCATGTAAAACTCTGTAGAACGCTTACAACTTTCACGTTTAGAAAAAGCTGGCATTTTCCTTTTTAACTGACATTGATGAAATCGAGGCCTTTGATGTAACATTGATTACTACGATCCAAAACCTTTTTATTTATAGTATTTTATTGGAACGGAAAATGAGGTTAATTGAATTACTTACTTAAATTCAAACTAACATTTCAACTATTTCGATTTTCGATGGAAATACTATTAATTTAACAGTAATGCATATAAAATAAATTATGCAAACTTTCAATTATATGATTGATTAATCAATAAAACGATTCTAATTGCTTTTAGAGTTGGTTGATTTTAGCTCTAAATTAGAGTTAGAAGCGTTTAAGTAAGATAAATCGTTCTTAAAAACAAACTTCTGATATAGTTTTTTCGTCAATAGGGATTTGAATTTGAGTTGTAACATAACGATCATGATCTACAAATTGCTGGTTAAAGTATAAATTTTTTGTTAAAAAGTTTTCATTAAATAAATGATTTTAAAAATTATACAAAAAATAGTGTAAGAAATTTTTTAAGAAATGACGTAAGAACACAGATCGGATGAAGATCTGGTAAATAGACACGGATAAAGATTTTAAGATTATCTAGATATCAATTGTAACTAAATCTAATCACGGTCTCAAGAAGCCGATGATTTTTATTGTAAAAAAATCATCAATTTTTGAAATGATTTTTTTCGAAAGAAAGGAAAAACTATCATGAAAACATTGATTACGCTGTAACCAAATCTCATAAATACCGATTTGCCAACATTGAATCACCGTTTGAGATTTAGATTTCTCCATACCTGTATGAAGAAGTCGATCCAAGACTAGGGGTCATCTCGTTTGAAGAGTAGAATCCAGAGATATCTTGTTCGGAAAGCTCACTCACACGCTTGCAGAGGAAGTAGAAACGAAGAAAATATGCTTAAAGTACGATTCCTAATATACTAATTGAGAAACATTTTAACAAGTAAATTTCACGTGATTTACAAATGTATCACGCTGATATGTTATATCATCAGAATATTTTAATATAAATATTATAAAACATAATTTGCTAAAATATTTACAAAAATAGTACTATACAAATATTTAACACTATATTATATGTAAATGTATAATATTTCGAAATAGACAAAGATAATATAAAACAAAATATTTGAAATTTGGAAAAAACATAAAATATAAAACAAAAGTTTGGTTTAATTGAATATTCATCACATAACAATTCCTAATCTATTTAATAATATTATATATCTAAATAAAAACAATTTAAATTTATTTTTATAATCTGATTTCATTATTTGTTTTTTATATAATTAATATTAAAAATTTTAAAAATATTTTAAATAAAAAATAAATCACGTTTACATCTAATTTGACTATAAATAAATTTTTTCATAATTTAGCTATTTGTTAAATGAGCAATCAATTATAATATTTGAATTTTTCTTGTACAAGTGGATCTAAATTTAATATTTGATATATTAGAAAACTAAAGTGCCAAATGGAAACGTAAACAAAAGGAATCGAATTTTATAAAAAAATCGACAGATGGAGTGAGGGCAGATGTAGTTAAAGAAAGGTGGATGCAAATGCACCCACTAAAATTGATAATTAATGTAATTTCTTTAAACATTCAATTATTGTACCCATCGCTCCATTCCTTTTCCAACCACAATCTTACCCAAAAAATAAACTCTGTTTCCAACTTTTTAATATATAAATTAAAGTTAAGCATATACGAAAAAAATAATTTTCTAAAATAATATTATTTTAAATTTTTATTCTAAATTTAACACTTTTTTTAACTATAACACAAAATTTTACATCTGAAAACATACTTTTAATAAGAAAATTTAATTTTAAAGTACAAAAAAGAATCTAAACATAATATTTAAATTTTATTTGTAACTAATTTAAAATAAATAAATATTTTTGCATAAAAATTTATGTTATTTTTGAAATTTTAATTTTATTATGCTAAATTTACAATAAAAAAATTAAAAATATTTATAGTATTACTCTATATAAAATTTTCAAAATAATTGTTTTATGCAAATCATACGTTTTATTTATTTATCATCTGACATTTTTTTTTTTCAGTAAACTCTTTTAGTTTTATAAACTAAAACCTTTTTATGTCGAAATTAACCTTAGTGTAACGTGTTATTAACAAAATATCATACTGACGTATCACTACCATAATAAATTTTAAATAAATATATAAATAAGTTTAAATTACTACAATAATTACAATATATA
>JAEVFF010000702.1:208020-227439 GCA_018901945.1 Pugionium dolabratum | reverse complement strand
AGAGTTCAAAAGGAGGTTACACCAGAAGGTAGCAGAGAACTTGGAGAAGAGGACCGGACAGTACGTGACTCATGCCAACAAAGGAAGAAAGGAGGTGATCTTTCAACCAGGCGATTGGCTGTGGCTACACCTACGGCAGGAGAGGTTCCCAAACCTAAGGAGTTCCAAGCTAGCACCAAGAGGAGATGGACCATTCAGAGTGCTCGAGAGGATCAACACCAACGCCTACCGGATCGAGCTCCCAGGTGAGTTTAATGTGTCCAATACGTTCAATGTTACTGACGTAGCCCCTTTCCATGCAGATGAACCAGTTTTGAGGACAAAACCTACTGAAGAGGGAGGGAATGATGAGGACATCAGGTCGTACATCCAGCCAGGAGAACAGACTGGCCGACCAGGAAGCTTGCCCGAGACAGCAGGACCATCTGGCGCGCCTGCCGGACCAGACAGTACCGCCGGACCCTCGACCTTTAGGACCAGACCGGTCAACATCGCCGGCGGAGAGGCCCAAGCTTCCGGCACACTTGGTGGGGACGTGAATGACACCGCCGGTCCCCCTGATGACACCGCCGACTCCGGATCAACTTGGCCGGTCCTAAAGGCATCCCGGCCAGACCACGCACAATCCAGTCCGGACAGCCGATCCAGCCGAGTACACGCGCATTTCCACTTCCACACAAGAGGACTCGGACCAAATGAGCTACCAGCTCCAGGACATGCACCTAGAAGAAGTATCTACACCAGTGGTACCTCAAGGAGCAATGACAAGAAGCAGATCAAGGGCACTCTTCCACAAATTCAGCTTATGGGTCGACAAGCTCCTAGAGGAAGATCAGCTAAGGACAATGGGCCAGAAGAGCAACGTAGAGTCCAAAGGCTTCTCAACAACACAAGGAACATTAGAGACTTGGGCTTTAGTGGCAAGAGAGGTCAGGGCCCAAAGATTTTTAACCCTACTCCAAGTCGAAGACTAGGAGCAAGGCGCGTGCATGCCACAAGGACGGCCACCTTCCATTTTTTGGCCGTGAGGTAAGTTAAGGTAAGTTTCAATTCGAATATATGCCTCTTTCTGTTTTGCAGGGTAGGATCTAGATGCTTTACATTTTTGAGTCAAGAACATTTTAGGGATAGGTCCTTTTTTGGTTATACACTTTTGTATCTTTTTCCTTTTGTGCACTTTTGTAAACTTTCCTTTTCTTTGTTTGAGTCGACCCTAGAAGGTCAAGCTGTCGAGCATATTAATAAGGCTCCTTCCAGCATTGTAGTTCGACAACCTTTTGATATTAATAAAGTAGAACTTTTTCCAACAAGTTTTCTCTCTAAGAATCTTGTGCGCTTAGAACCTAGTTGAGACCAGCCCTCCTAGCTCTAAGTTTGTGATTTATCACGAGGTTCATCACCCCTCGTGTGGTTCACTTCACCCTTCCATGGAATACCAACTCAAAAACCCCTATCCAAGAAGTCTAAGGTCGAGTTTCTCACCTAACCTTCTCCAAACAGCCCACGCGCATACATCCTTGAATCAAAGCTTGTATCATCTACCACCTGTCATCCTCAAACCGATGGCCAAACTGAAGTAGTCAACAGGACATTGTTGACTCTTCTCAAGACTACACTAGGGAAGAACCTCAAGACTTGGGTGGAGTGCTTGCCATTCATAGAGTTCGTATACAACTGAGCCGTGCACTCAGCAACCAAGAAGACCCCTTTTGAACTAGTCTACGGTTTCAACCCCCTAACACCTCTAGAGCAAACGCCACTGCCACCAGCAGAGATGACCAACCTCAACGAAGCATCCAAGGCGGAGTTCATAAAGAAGATACACCAGAAGTGATACAAGCCTTGATTCAAGGATGTATGCGCGTGGGCTGTTTGTAGAAGATTAGGTGAGAAACTCAACCTTAGGCTTCTGGATGGGGGTTTTTCTGGTTGGTAAAAGATGGAAGGGTGAAGTGAACCACACGAGGGGTGATGAACCTCGTGATAAATCACAAACTTGGAGCTAGGAGGGCTGGTCTCAACTAGGTTCTAAGCGCACAAGATTCTTAGAGAGAAAACTTGTAGGGAAAAAGTTCTACTTTATTAATAATCAAAAAGGGTTGTCGAACTACAATGCTGGAAGGAGCCTTATTAATATGCTCGACAGCTTGACCTTCTAGGGTCGACTCAAACAAATAAAAGGAAAGTTTACAAAAGTGCACAAAAGGAAAGATACAAAAGTGCATAACCGAAAAAGGACCTATTCCTAAAATGTTCTTGACTCAAAAATGTAAAGCAACTAGATCCTACCCTGCAAAACAGAAAGAGGCATATTTTCGAATGTAAACTTACCTTAACTCACCTCACGGCCAAGAAATGGAAGGTGGCCGTCCTTGTGGCATGCACGCGCCTTGCTCCTAGTCTTCGACTTGGAGTAGGGTTAAATATCTTTGGGCCTGACCTCTCTTGCCACTAAAGCCCAAGTCTCTGATGTTCCTTGTGTTGTTGAGAAGCCTTTGGACTCTAATTTGCTCTTTTGGCCCATTGTCCTTAGCTGCTCTTCCTCTAGAAGCTTGTCGACCCATAAGCTGAATTTGTGGAAGAGTGCTCTTGATCTGCTTCTTTTCATTGCTCCTGGAGGTACCACTGGTGTAGATACTTCCTCTAAGTGCATGTCCTGGAGCTGGTAGCTCATTTGGTCCGAGTCCTCTTGTGTAGAATTGGAAGTGTGCGTGTACTCGGCTGGATGGCCTGTACCGGCTGGATTGTGCGCGGTACTGGCCGGAATGACTTCAGGACCGGCCAAGTTGATCCCGGAGTCGGCGGTGTCATCAGGGGACCGGCGGTGTCATTCACGTCCCCACCAAGTGTGCCGGAAGCTTGGGCCTCTCCGCCGGCGATGTTGACCGGTTTGGTCCTATAGGTCGAGGGTCCGGCGGTACTGTCTGGTCCGGCAGGCGCGCCAGATGGTCCTGCTGTCTCGGGCAAGCTTCCTGGTCGGCCAGTCTGGTCTCCTGGCTGGATGTACGACATGATGTCCTCATCAAGAAGGTAGCAGAAAACTTGGTTAAGAGGACCGGGCAGTACGTGACTCACGTCAACAAGGGGAGAAAGGAGATGATTTTTCAACCAGGCGATTGAGTGTGGCTACACCTACGGCAGGAGAGATTCCCCAACCTAAGGAGTTCCAAGCTAGCCCCAAGAGGAGATGGACCATTCAGAGTGCTGGAGAGGATCAACAACAATGCCTACCAGGTCGAGCTCCCAGGTGAGTTTAATGTGACGTAACTGATTTAGCTCCTTTCCATGTAGATGAACCAGTTTTGAGGTCAAAATCTACTAAAGGGGGAGGGGATGATGGGGGCATCAGATCGTATGGCTGGCCAGGAGACCAGATTAGCCGACCAGGGAGCTTGCCCAAGACAGCCGGGTCATTTGGCACGTCTGCCGGCCCAAGCGGTACTGCCGGGCCTTTGACCAGCCGGACCGGACCGACCAACATTTCTGGCGGAGAGGCCCAAACCTCCGGCCTAACTGGCGGCGACGTGGATGACACCGCCGGCTCAATTGGTGACGCCGCCGGCTCAGGGATCAACTTGGCCGGCTCCGATGACAATTCGGCCAGTACCTCGCACAGTCCAGCCAGTACACCCAATCCAGCCAATTGCACCACCATTTCAACATCTACACAAAGAGACTCGGACCAGATAAGCTACCCGTTTCAAGACATGCATCTAGATGAAGTTTCTACACCAGTGGTGCCACCATGAGCAATGACAAGGAGCAAATCAAGGGCGTTCTTCCACAAGTTCAGCTTGTGGATCGACAGGCTCCTAGAGGATGATCGACAAAGAGCATTGGGCCAAGAGTGCAAAGAAGAGTCCAAAGGCTTCTGAACAATGCAAGGGACTCTAGAGACTTGGGCTTTAGTGGCAAGAGAGGTCAGGGCCCAAAGATTCATAACCCTACTCCAAGTCGAAGACTAGGAACTAGGCGCGTGCATACCACAAGGTCGGCCACCTTCCATTTCTTGGCCGATAGGTAAGAATGGTAAGTTTTCAAATTATATACTTGCCTTTTTTATTTTGTAAGGTAGGATTTACAATGTTTATATTTTGAGTCAAAAACAATTTAGGTAGAAGTCCTTTTCGGTTATTCACTTTTGTAATTTTTCCATTTGTGTACTTTTGTATGTTTTCCATTTTTCTTTGAGTCGACCCTAGAAGGTCAAGCTATCGAGCATATTAATAAGGCTTCTTTCAGCATTGTAGTTCGACAACCTTTTTGTGATATTAATAAAGATCGAATTTTCTTCTACAAGTTTTTCTCTCAAGAGACATGTGCGCTTAGAACCTAGTTGAGACCAGCCCTCCTAGCTCTAAGTTTGTGATTTATCACGAGGTTCATCACCCCTCGTGTGGTTCACTTCACCCTTCCATCTATTACCAAACAGAAATCCCCCATCCAGAAGCCTAAAGTTGAGTTTCTCACCTAATCTTCTCCAAACAGCCCACACGCGTACAGCCTTGATCCGAGGCTTGTATCACCATCTGTTCACTCCTCATCTTATTCAACTCATCTTCCGTTGTTCTTCCAGAAAACTTGGTTTTCTCGAATTCAAAATCCTCTGATATCAACTTCAATATATTGTTGACCTTCTCATCATCCTCATCATCCGACCAAACCAATTTCTCCTCATTGATTGTCATAACACCATCTTCCCAAATAATGATCATCACTACGACCTACATACAACAACATAGATAACCAATCGGATTAGCATTTGGTAAAATATATACCCTAATAAATTAAAAATGTAGAGATGAAAAACTCATTCATCATAAAAATGGAGAAAATAAATAAATATCCGTAATAAATTTATGAAAACAAAACAAGAGATGCACTCATTACGATTACATTGAATATATGTAGTATTCGGTTATATGGAATTATAGCGGTTAAATATCCATGTATCAGCATTAATAGAATGTTTACACTGGTAACATATGAATTATCATGTTCTTGATATAATTAGGAGATATTTCAGAATAAGAAGACCACAGTGTAAGAGAACAATAAAAATCAAATAAGATCAGAGAAATTAGCATCTAAGTATGGAAGAACCTGAAATATGGATTCGTACCATACAATTATTTATTTATCAAGAATTTTATCCATGTTGCGAGACTAAAAACATAAGTTAAAATAAGAATGTATCACTAGCATGACTTGAAGATAAACAATTAAAATGCTGGTAAACATAACAAAGGATCTTGGAAAAATACATGACATTCCTCATCGAGTAACCTCGCATGTCCGGTACTAAGGCCAATTTTTTTCTTTGAATACGATGAATTGTCACGCGTTTTATCACTTTGTTCATCGGTATCGTCTTCAGTATTTCACAACGAAGAGGAGTCATTCACTTGCTCGATATCCAGTAATGATGGAATTGCTTCAACCATGAGAAGTTGGATTGCATGAACAAAATCCCGAACAGCAATTGATGTTTGGGATAAAGAAAGAACATCCCTTTTCTTTACACTGAACACCACCAATTCAAAAGCAGCCCTTCCCCAAGGATAAGCAAAAAATGCATCTAGATCTCGAATGAGTTCCACATGATTTTTGTCAATCTTGGGGATATGAGATGTAGGAACCAAAACCGATGCCGTGAAAGCAAGACAAGCAAACTTGATCCTTTCATCTTTATCGGCTATAGTTTTCTTTTTCAACATCTTTATCGCAAGATCAACTGAGCATGATTGGAGATTACCGAATAGTATAGGCAAATATAGCTTCTCTTTTATTGGGTGCTTCTTCTTTCCCTTGCTATGACTAGAAAATTTGCCACAAGGGAGATCAGTTATAATTGAAAACTCTCTTAGCGAGAATCTCACCGGTTTATCCACAAACAGAAACCATAACTCATGTGGTTTTGAAGTTTTAAACTGTCAGATGATCATGAAATGACCAAAACATGCAGAATATGATGGATTCTCGGTTGTTGAAATAACTTTCCCAAAAGGGAAATTTTAAACAAATTTCAACCTCATGTTCTTCAAGAGCTTTCAAAATAGCATTTATCCCTCTTGGTCTTGTGGTATGAATTAACACACTCGCCGGAAGGTTCTTCACCGGCGGCAAACATCATCTCCGGAAGTAGAGGAAGTGAATCCTAAACACGTAAGATGGAGGAATGAATTGCATGCATACATCCTAATTTCTATTGAAAAAAAACATGGAAATAAAGTCACAAATCTTACCATATCTATATCCTCCATAATCTTTCTTGTTCTTCACTGTGATTTTGCACTATTAAAGTGAATAGTGCACCGGTTGTGAAAAATAGCTTTTATCTTGCATAATCGACGGTTACAAAGTTCAGAGGTGCGAGATTCACGCAAGAGTCGCGACTGTTGAAAAATTAGGTTGAAATCGGAAGACATACGTAGTATCTGCATTTGGTACTGTTCATGTGAACAGTACATGATCCCAAAAACGTTGAAAATTATCGGAAAATCAGGCCGGTATCGGAACTGTAGAGTGAGAAGCCGGAAATCGCTGGACAAAAAAATAAAATTGAACCTATTTCGGAAAGTGAATGGGAGAAAAATCCACCCAGAATGACCATTCTAAGCCCTTATTCACAGTGTGAAGTGGAAGCCAATGTCCCGGGATCCCGGGGACTCATTATGACTGACCTCTATGGTGGAATTTACTAGGTAAAATTCAACGCTTTTTTTAATAAAGCAAACGATTCGTTCCGACAACTTCAGACTAGATTAACTCCTTTAAAGTAGCCGATCTTACAAAATGGATCGGGCGGGCTGGTTGGTTCCACTAAATATTCCTATCAATTAATTCTTAAAAAACTGAAATAAATCGTAGACTGGTTTATACCTTTTCAAAGGTAAAGAAGTAATTGTCGGTTCAATCTGGAATCATCGTTAACCGTGATGGCTATTCATTTAAGTCTTGGTAGCAAAAATAAACGGAGGAATAAAGTTTGAACTGTTGAAAAAGTCAGCAAAGACGTCTGTGACGTCTCTGTCTGACTTCTTCGTTGATTATCTTTACCGACTGACTTCTCCTATAAATAGAAGATTATGTATCATTTGTAAACTACAACGATAAGAACATCGATACGAGATTTCTCTCTTCTCTCTCCTCTTTTTTCTGAGTAAAATTATCAGTTTAATTTTATCTCTCTAGATATATTTCATAACACGTTATCAGCACGATCATCTCTCCAAATATCAGTTTAATACTGCGTTGTTATACCGCCCAGGTAAAAGTTCATTTATTTTATTATGTCAATTTAATTATTTATGGAATAGTAGGTTATACCTCCTCCCGCGATATTATGGAGTGGTAGGTTATACCTCCTCCCACGATATTATTTATGGAGTGGTAGGTTATATCTCCTCCCGCGATATTATGGAGTGGTCGGTTATACCTCCTCCCGCGATATTATTTATGGAGTGGTAGGTTATACCTCCTCCCGTGATATTATTTAATTTATTTTATTATGTCAATTTAATTATTTATGGAATGGTAGGTTATACCTCCTTCCACGATATTATTTATGGAGTGGTAGGTTATACCTCCTCCTGCGATATTATGGAGTGGTAGGTTATACCTCCTCCCGCGATATTATTTATGGAGTGGTAGGTTATCTCTCCTCCCGTGATATTATTTAATTTATTTTATTATGTCAATTTAATTATTTATGCAGTGGTAGGTTATACCTCCTCCCACGATATTATTTATAGAGTGGTAGGTTATATCTCCTCCCACGATATTATGGAGTGGTAGATTATACCTCTTCCCACGATATTATTTATGGAGTGGTAGGTTATACCTCCTCCCGTGATATTATTTACTTTATTTTATTATGTCAATTTAATTATTTATGGAGTGATAGATTATGTCTCCTCCTTAATCGAGTGGTAGGAACTGCCTCCTCGAAATAATATGGTA
Organism: Pugionium dolabratum; assembly: GCA_018901945.1. Classification (NCBI taxonomy): domain Eukaryota; kingdom Viridiplantae; phylum Streptophyta; class Magnoliopsida; order Brassicales; family Brassicaceae; genus Pugionium; species Pugionium dolabratum. The sequence continues at coordinate 219,477 of JAEVFF010000702.1, read as the reverse complement.
GGCGCTACCTCTTCAATCACATGGACGGTCTTACCTCCTAAGATGATTATTTATTTATTTACTTTATTATATGCACATGCTTTTATTATCATTAACAATTTTTAAGATGATACTTAAAATATTATGATAATTGATTTAATTATTATATAGATATCATGTCAAACTTGGCAAAGCTTGATATCATTGCTCTCGATGTATCTAGAAAAAATTATAAGACTTGGGCATCAGAAGCAAAGATGCATCTGAGATCGAATGGCCTTCTTAAAGACATTGATCCATCGGAAACGATGTTAGATGAGAATAAGGCTAAGGTCATGGTGTTTTTACGCCACCATCTCCACGATACGTTAAAAAATGAATATATCACAAAAAAAAGATCATGCGGATCTTTGGCAATCATTAAGAGATAAGTTTGATCATCAAAAACTTGTGATCTTACCTAAGGCTCGATATGATTGGCTACACCTCCGATTTATAGACTATAAAAGTGTTGGTGAATATAATTCAGCGTTGTTCAGAATTACTTCCAGAATGATGTTATGTGGTGATAAAATGAGCGACTATGATATGATTGAAAAAATGCTCTCCACATTCTATTATGGAAATGTAGTCCTACAAGAGCAATATCGGACTAAAGGATATATTCGCTACTCGGAGTTGATTCAAGTACTCCTTGCAGTAGAGCAAAATAACGACCTCGTGATGTTAAATCATCAATCTCGTCCAGCTGGATCGGCTCCATTCCCAGAAGTGAATGTGGTAGCATCCAGTAATAATAATAATTATCAAGGACGAGGATGTATACGCGGCAGAAGCCGTAGTAGAGGTCGTGGTCGAGGTCATGGACGTGGACAAGGAAGGGGTTTTAACATTGGAAAAAATAAGAATTTCCAAATAAATGAGGGTGGTCAGACAATAAGAAAACCGACCGAGAACGCTTGTTACAGATGCGGCATGAAAGGGCATTGGAAACGTACATGTCGTACGCCCAAATATTTCGTCGATTTGTATCAAGAGTCAATAAAGCCCAAGAGTAATAATGTTGAAACCAACTTCGCCGATGATGAAGTTGGACCTTCCTTTAGTGGTCTAAATGATGATACTCATCTGGATATCGCAGATTTTCTTGTTGATCCCAAAAGTATCAACGAGGATTAAAGTAATTATGATCGATGAGAAATGAAAAGCTGCCAATAAGACATGTATAATATGTTTGTATAATAAAACTTAATGATGGTTTTAGTAGTTTATGAAATATCCTTTGCTTTAAACTATTAATGCATCTCTATAAATTATGACACAGAAAATGTCACAAATTGGAATTGATGAAGGAGATATCTGTCTAGCAGATAGTGCTACAACGCACACTATACTTAAAAATAGACGATATTTCTCCTGTCTTGATTTAAGTGACTCCGCTGGAAGCGTGAGTACTATATCAGGAAATGCAAAGATAATACTGGGCTTTGGAGAAGCCAGTTTTTCGATGCCAAAAGGCATAAAATTTGAAATAAATAATACATTATATTCTCTTAAGTCTCATAGAAACTTGTTAAGTTTCAAATATATCCGTAAAAATGGATATCATATAGAGACTATGAGTAAAAATAATGTTGAATATCTTTGCATTATATCTGAGAGGAAACATATATTGGAAAATTTGTCAATGTTATCCTCTAGATTATATTATACAAAGATAAGCATAGTTGAATCATATGCTATAGTAAACCAGAAGTTTACTAGTACTTTTAAAGTTTGGCATGAAAGATTAGACCATCCTGGATCAATTATGATGAGGAGAATTGTGCAAAATTATAATGGTCACCCATTGAAAAATGAGAAGATTTTTCAATCGGGAGAATTTTCATGTAAAGAATGTTCTCAAGGAAAACTCATAACACGACCATCAATAACTAAAGTTGGGAATAAATCTCCAGTATTCTTAGAAAGAATACATGGTGACATATGTGGACCTATTCATCCACCGTGCGGGCCGTTTTGATACTTTATGGTATTGATTGACGTATCAAGTAGATGGTCATATGTTTGTCTTTTGCCAACAAGAAATACGGCTTTCGCAAAATTCATTACCCAAATAATCAGATTGAAAACACAATTTCCTGATTATGTCATAAAGAAAGCCAGGCTTGATAACGCTGGTGAATTCACTTCACAAGCTTTTGATAATTATTGTATGTCAATAGGGATTGATGTTGAACATCCCGTGCCCCATGTGCATACACAAAATGGGATGGCTGAAAGTTTGATTAAACGGTTGCAATTGATTGCAAGACCGTTAATATTGAGAACAAATCTCCCAATTTCTGTATGGGGTCATGCTATACTGTATGCAGCTGTATTGGTCCAGATTAAACCAAGTGCATATAATAAATATTCTCCAATGGAGTTTACATTTGGTCAACAGCCAAATATATCCCATCTTCGAGTTTTTAGGTGTGTGGTTTATGTCCCAATAGCCCCACCACAAAGAATAAAAATGGGACCACAAAGGAGAATGGGAATATATATATTGGGTATACATCACCAAGTATAATTCGATATCTTGAACCTCGAACTGGTGATATGTTTACGACACGTTTTGTCGATTGCCATTTTAATGAAGATGAATTTCCAGCGTTAGGGGAAGGAATTAAAGAAACATTAAAAGATGTTACATGGTGTACACGAAATTTGATACACCTTGACCCCCCTACAAATCAACGTGAGCTGGAAGTTTAGAAAATTATACATTTACAGAATATGGCAAATGAATTACCAGATGTGTTCATAGATACGAAAAAGGTGACGAAATCGTATATACCCACTGCAAATGCTCCATCAAGAATTGATGTTCCAAAGGAACCATTTGATGGAAATAAAATAAATGACCCAAAAGTTCAATTGAAAAGAGGGAGGCCGATGGGCTCTAAAGATAAAAATCCCTGAAAGAAAAAGAAATTGGGAAGAATCAGTAAAGATCTCCCAAAAGTATTACATCATGCAGATATTCAAGAAAATGAGAAGGTTCTTGAAAAATTTGATGATAAAAGTCTTCTTGAGGAAGAACATGATATAGAAAATTGTGAAACATCCATTAATTACGTCCAAGATGGAAAAATCTGGATTAGAAATGAAATAGAAGATGTGGATGAAACATTTTCATTTTCTATATCTAAAGAAATTGATGATGAATATAATGATCCGGACCCGAGATCATTATCAGAATGTCGGGCGAGACCCGATTGGGAGAAATGGCAAAAAGCCATGAAAGATGAATTACTCTCTCTCAATAAAAGAAATGTATTCGAACATGTTATCATTACACCAGAAGATGTAATGCCTGTCGGATGCAAATAGGTTTTCGTGAGAAAACGAAATGAAGAAAACGAGATCATAAGATATAAAGCACAACTTGTGGCACAAGGTTTCTCTCAAAGACCGGGAATTGATTATGATGAAACATATTCCCCGGTTATGGATGCAATTACGTTTAGATACTTGATGAGTATAACAACATCCAAAAATTTAGAGATGTACCTTATGGATGTCGTGGCTGCATATCTATATGGATCACTTGATAGTGATATATATATATATAAAAATTCACGATGGATTTAAAATTCCGAAAGGATCCAAGACCTCGGAAAAATCAAAGGATATTTGTTCGGTCAAATTACAGCGATCACTTTACGGATTAAAATAATCCGGACGCATGTAGTATAATCGCTTAAGCGAATATTTGTTAAAAAGGAATATATCAACAATGCGATATGCCCTTGCGTATTTATCAAGAAATCCTCATTAGGATTTGTTATTATCGCTGTATATGTTGATGATCTGAACATTATTGGAACTCAAAAGGAAGTTCATGATGCACGAATCCATATGAGAGAAGAGTTTGAAATGAAAGACCTTGGTAAGACAAAGTTTTATCTCGGGCTTCAAATAGAACATCTCAAAGGTGGAATATTTTTCCATCAATCAAATTCTACCAAAAAGGTATTAAAACACTTTAATATGGATAAAGCAAATCCTTTGAGTACTCCAATGGTCAATAGATCACTTATTGTTGATAAGGATCCATTTCGACCTTGTGAGAATAACGAGGAAATTTTAAGTTATGAAATACCTTATATGAGCGCTACTGGTGTGCTGATGTATCTTGCTAATTGTACTAGACCAGATATTGCTTTTGCTACTAACTTACTTGCAAGGTATAATTCAGCCCCTACGCGAAGACATTCGACCGGAATAAAACAAATATTCCGTTATATTATCCCAGAAATTCCTTGTTTGGTCTAGTTGGTTTTGCAGATGCAGGATATTTATCAGATCCGCATAAAACTCGATTGCAAACCGAATACGTTTTTACATTAGGAGGTACTGCGATATCGTGGCGTTCATAAAAACATACACTGGTTGCCACTTCTTCAAATCATGCGGAAATTATCGCACTCAATGAGGCATGTAGAGAATGTGTATGGTTTAGGTACATGACTCATCATATACAAGAAGCTAGTGGAATCACTACAAATAAAGAACCAACAAAATTATTCGAGGATAATGCTGCATGTGTCGCTCAACTTAAGGAAGGTTATATCAAGAGCGATAGGACAAAACATATCCCACCAAGATTTTCTCAGATACTCAAGAGCTTGTAAAAAATTAAGTAGTCAACATTGAGTATATTCGCTCAACCGACAATGCAGCAGATCTGTTCACAAAGGCACTTCCTACAACAAAATTTAGAAAGCATGTTCAGAATATTGGAATATGTCATTTGCAAGATATATAAAGAGATTTATATATCTTTTCGAGAAGAAGATTGCGTATCTGTACTCTTTTTCCCTTATCATGATTTTTATCCCATTGGGTTTTTACATGATAAGGTTTTTAACGAGACAGTACGTAATATTTCGATAATAATAGATAATCAAGAGGGAGTGTTGAAAAAGTCAGCAAAGACGTTTGTGACGTCTCTGTCTGACTTCTTAGTTGATTATCTTTGCCGACTGACTTCTCCTATAAATAAGAGACTATGTATCATTTGTAAACTACAACAATAAGAACAACGATAAGAGATTTCTCTCTTCTCTCTTCTTTTTTCTTCTGAGTAAAATTATCAATTTAATTTTATCTTTCTAAATATTTTTTATAACATGTACACCATTTATATCGTTCGATCTTGTTTGATTCAAGTTAGAATAAGAAGTTCATTTTTTAATCGTACTCAAGTAAATGGTCTCATATAAATAAGTAAATATATTTATCTAGAATAAAAAATGAATTTAGAGTCACCTTCTTTATTTTTACATTTTAAAATTAATTTTTATCGGAGTCTTTTCAAACTAGAATGATGGTGGAGATTCCCGACAAGAAATGTAACGTGCATATGTCCAACAAAAATTCCTTTAGCCGCCACGTGTGTCATGAGAGTGCCACGTACACCCACCACCTTCACTTTCAGCTTATTTCTGTCGCTTTTCTCTCTGCTCAACTGATTCAGAAAAACAGTTATGGCGACTCTCATAGGGTTCTTGGAGAAACTATGGAGTTTTGTTTCTTTCCTTCCCTTCTTCTTCCTCTTGCTCCTCCTCGGCCTCACCAAGGGTTTGTACTCATCTGTTCTTCATTGGATCCATACGATTTGAGCTATATACTTCACGATTTTAGCTTTCAGACAAGTCGCTTGAGAGTGTTAGTTAGGTCCGTAGCCGTTGAACCTAAAATCTGATTTTCTTAAGTCTCCAACTTGAATATTGCAAATTAGAAGCTTCTGATGCTAATTGAATTCAGATAAACACTAGCCCATAACGAGTAATGTGGTTTTGTTTAATTGAATTTCATGATGAAATGCGAAATAAATAGAATATATATTATTCGTGGTATGGTGTGAAGTTCTCACTCACTCTTGTAGTTGATTTTGTTTCTCAGCTGTGATTGTTGGCCCAATTTCATCTGCTATAATTTTGATTGGCAATTCATCTGTGATCATTGGTCTTTGGCCGGCACATTTCGTTTGGACCTACTACTGTTTAGCAAGGTTTAATCTGCATAAATTAATAACTTTTTTTTGTTTCTTCTTGTAGTTTCTCTGTATTTCCACCTAAAATATCTTGTTTCTGTAACCTCTAGAACAAAGAGAATAGGGCTGGTTTTGAAGACTGTGGCATTGATATTGTTTCCGATGCCTCTACTCCTCTGGCCAATTGCTGGTATAGCAGGAAGTCTTTTAGGTGGAATTGCTTACGGGTTTTTCGCTCCTCTTATGGCTACATTCGAAGCTGTAGGAGAGTCTGTTACTAGCAAATGTTACCATTGCTTCATTGATGGTTCATTCTCCACTATTAAAGGGAGTTGTACTGTGGTCACCGACTTCACTGACTTCTGCTTTCACTCTTACTTCTCCTACATGGATGAGTTACGCGAAATGGTTTCTGCCGATGCTAAACCTTTAGATATTAGGTAACAATCGTGTTTTTTTGTCTTTCTCCTGTAGAGGTTACACTTTACACTGATTGCTTAATCTCAGGTTGTCTCGACTACCGAGTTGTGTGCTTGCTACTTTCATGGGTGTGGTGGTGGATGTTCTTCTGATAACAGTTGTTGCTATTTATAAAAGCCCATATATGTTGCTTCAAGGATGGAAGAGGCTATTAGAAGACCTTGTTGGTAGAGAAGGTCCCTTTCTGGAGACGATGTGTGTTCCATTTGCAGGTCTTGCAATATTGCTATGGCCATTGGCTGTTCTGGGAGCCGTGATAGCTTCAGTTTTATCCAGTTTCTTTATTGGAATGTACAGTGGAGTCATCGTCCATCAGGTTCGTGAATTCGATTAAGTGATGTTATATCTTAACAGAGGTGGTTATGGGGATGTCCGTTGAATTACAGTCTTCATTGAGGCTGCTTCTATGGCAAAAGGATACTTTTTAGGTCCTCTGCTTGTGGTTTTGCGGTTGTTTATTTTTGAACTACTGTATCTTGACAATAGTTATGGCCATTTGGGATACTTTAGTTGCTGCTTAACCATAGATTTCGTTATTTGATTATCTGACATGAAAAATTATTGAGACCTGTTGTCACTTGTAGATCTTGGCTTTTCTCAATGGGTTGCTAGGCAGTCGGTTAGGTTGTCTCTATCCTTTAATCGGTTGAGAATCTTTTCAGGAGGACTCTTTGAGAATGGGGCTTAACTATATAATTGCTGCAGTCTCGCTGTTTGACGAATATGTAAATGATTTACTCTATTTACGAGAAGGAACTTGCCTGCCAAGGTATGTAGTGGCCGCTCCGGTCCATTAATGTTTCATCTCCATGCCATTAATCTTCGGTTTCTGGTTCTGGTTGATAATAAATTTATGACTGTAAAACATATGGTTGTGACAGCCAGGCCTTGCTATAGGATGAAAACAGATACTAGTCATGTGAAGAGAATATTAGGAGAGAGGACCAATGTTGATCCCGAGAACAAAAGAAGTAGCTCCTTGGGTACAAGGCTTGTTTCAGAAAAGTCCAAGACACTGAAAAAAGCAATCACGCTATATAAACCAGTTCAGGTAGTATTCACCTTTTTTCATATAATCTTCTAATGAATGAGCGAACGTCTTATGTTTTGTTATTAAGGTATGGGAATGGTTATTTAAGGCATGTGAAGTCAATGGAAGGATACTTATCCGTGATGGTTTGATAGATGTGAAAGATGTAGAAGAATGTCTTGTCAAGGGTAATTGTAAGAAGCTATTTATTAAACTACCCGCTTGGACCGTGTTACAATGTCTCCTTGCGTCGGCTAAATCTAACTCATCTGGGTTGGTTATCAGTACGTCTACTTACTCGATGATTCTCATAAAAAACCGTTGTCCCACCATATGGGCTTATTATTTTGTGATAAATTTATGGTAGCTGATGGTGTGGAGCTTACCGAGCTAAACATCCCCAGAGATCGAGTATTTGTATGGCTCATTGGGCCTTTACTGGTAATGAAGGAGCAGATAAAGAATCTGAACTTGACTGAGGATGAAGAGTTTTGTTTAAGGAAATTGGTAATAGTATGCAAAAACGAAAGAATCGAGGATTGGGATACCACTGGGTTCCCGTCAAGTGATACAGTAAGAAAAGCACAATTACAAGCCATAATCAGAAGGTAAGTTTCAAAACATGAGAAGATACTATTATCATATCTGCACCGTAATCACTGAAGCTACTTGTGTTTGTTTCTCATGAAAAAGGCTGCAGGGAATGGTAGCATCAATGTCAAGATTACCGACATTTCGACGCAGATTCATGAACTTGGTTAAAGTGTTGTACATAGAAGCTCTTGAAATGGGCACATCAGGTAATAGCGCTGGTGGGATCCTCAAACCCAACCGCAACGAAACCAGAAATCCGGATCTAACTGAAACACTGGACGTGGAGGTTGTTTGATCAGTTACGTTCACTTTAGTTATTTGCTGTATTTTACAAGGGGCTGCTTTTCGATGTCTTTGTTTTTATAGTTCAAATTTTCAAGTTATTGGTGTGATAAATTTAATCTCAAACTCGAAAACACGTGATAAATTTAATCTCAAACTCGAAAACACGTGATAAATTTAATCTCAAACTCGAAAACACGTGATAAATTTAATCTCAAACTCGAAAACACGTGATAAATTTAATCTCAAACTCGAAAACACGTGATAAATTTAATCTCAAACTCGAAAACACGTGATAAATTTAATCTCAAACTTGAAAACACGTGATAAATTTAATCTCAAACTCGAAAACACGTGATAAATTTAATCTCAAACTCGAAAACACGTGATAAATTTAATCTCAAACTCGAAAACACGTGATAAATTTAATCTCAAACTCGAAAACACAGGAATTGGCCAGATCCCATACGATACGTGCATTTCCAAATTGCCAAGATATACAATTTCTTGTGCGATTCGAGTTTGAAAGACTAATTGAAAAGCTGAACAAAGAGAATTTGAAAATACAAAAGATAATATAAATAGAAAATTACGTCAATTATAAAATTACGTCAATCAGTGAGATAGGCAATCTAAAATTTCACCTAAAACCATAGTTCAAAACGCATTTTAATTATTATAACAGAATTACACGTTCACAAGATTATACAGTAGCTTGGAACATCTCACCAAAACCTTTTTATCATTTAGTTTTGTATTTTTTCTTATAAACTCTTAGTTTTGTCTTTTTTTCTTATAAAGCCAAAACTTTTGAATAAAAGTTCTCTATTGTGAGTGTTAAGTTGCCACAATGTGTAAGAATATTGAGATTATAGAGGAGAAATGTGAAGAATTGAATCTGAAAACTCAAAGAGAAGTATGAGAAAATGAGAAATGACTTAGACTTATGGAGAAGAATCTCCTAAGAGTATGTTATACATTGAGTCTTTACAGCCCTTTTATAGAGGATTTACAATGTGAACACAAAAGAAAGCGAATTCAAACTTGTGGATGAGTTTGAATAGAGGAGGAGCCTGTCAACAACCAATGAGAAGAGAGGAGACAGCATGGGCATGACTGTTTGGTGTGGTTGCAAGACTGTGTGCAGCATGGGCATGACTGTTTGGTGTGGTTGCCAAGACTGTGTGCAGCATGGGCATGACTTTTTCACCTTGATTCTTCTCCCAAGGAAGCTATTTAACCATTTCAACCATGTGGTTAATAATAACCCATCCTTTTTCATTTCCCTTGTTATTCAAACTAAATTTTCGTGCTCACACTTGCCTTGTAGGTCAAGATAGGTCTTATTTGATTTTCCTATGTCAATACTCCCCCTCAAGCTAAAGACTTTGAAATCACCCTAAAGTCTTAAGCTTGGGAACCCAAGGCAACACCTCATTAAAAACCTTATTAAGGAAAACCACTTGGGACAAAACCTTTATAAGGGAAAAAGAGTGTGTTGCTCTTGGATTAGGAGACCTTTGATCATGGGTGTGATAAATCAACAAGCCCAAGTTTGCTAAAGATGTTCTTGCAAACTTTGAGACTTGCTGCCTTTGTGAAGATGTCAGCTAGTTGGTCTTCACTCCTTGTATAACATGGCAGAATGGTTCCATCTTGAACTTTCTCCCTAACTTTATGGCAGTCGATCTCTATGTGCTTGGTCCTCTCGTGAAACACTGAGTTTGAAGCTATGTGAATGGCTGCCTGATTATCACAATGGAAGGTAATTGGCCCTGGTTGTTCAATACCGAAATCTTTCAAGAGCGCTTTGAGCCAAGTTACTTCATTTGCCAACTTCCTCATTGCCCTATATTCTGCTTCAGCACTAGAACATGATACCACCTTCTGCTTCTTAGTCTTCCAAGTGACTAAGTTCCCACCAACGAAGGTGCAATACCCAGTGGTTGATTTCCTATCCACCTTATCACCAGCCCAATCCGCATCACAATACCCGACAATCTCAGTGTTCCCATTCTTGCCCATCCATATACCTTGACCAGGAGATCCTTTGATGTATCTAAGGATCCTTTCTTCCATGCTCCAATGATATACAGTAGGCTTTTGCATATGTTGACTTACTTGATTCACAGCAAAACACAAGTCTGGTCGTGTGAGGGTGAGGTAGATCAGCTTCCCAACTAGTCTCCTATACTGAGAAACATCCTTAACTAACTCATCAGCTTTCTCCCCCTTTCCGTTGACCTTGTAGCCATCTTCAAGAGGAGTTTTGGCCGGTTTAGCCCCAAACTTTCCCGTGTCTGTCAACAGATCAAGAGCATACTTTCTTTGGGATAGAAAGAGCCCTTCTTGAGACCGACACACTTCAATACCCAAGAAGTACTTCAACTTCTCCAAGATCCTTGATGTCAAATGATCTGTTTAAGAAGGCCTTTGTGGACTGAATTCCTTCCTTATCATCTCCTGTGATGATAAGGTCATCCACATAAACCAAGCCCGCCACGATTCCTTTGGAGTTTTGACGAGTGAACAAAGTATGATCTGAATGGGATTTCCTAAACCCATTATCAGTAAGTGTGGAGCTTAATTTGTGATACCAGGCCTTTGGTGACTGCTTCAACCCATATATTGCCTTCCTAAGTCTTAGAACCTGTCCCTCTTTGCAAAAATCTTCAAGGCCTGGTGGTGGAGCCATATACACTTCCTCTTCAAGTTCTCCTTGTAGGAATGCGTTCTTGACATCCATTTGCCATAAGTCCCAAGTCAGATTCGTAGCTAGTGAAAGAACAACCCTTCCAGTGTGTAGCTTAGCCACCGGTGCAAATGTATCAGTATAGTCCTCTCCATATGTCTGAGTGAAACCTCTTGCAACTAGACGTGCCTTGTACCTTTCTATGTCCCCATTGCTCTTATACTTGATGGTGAACACCCACTAGGAACTCACAGCCTTCTTGCCTTTGGGAAGTTCTTGTATATCCCATGTATGATTCCTTTCCATAGCTCCCTTCTCATCTCTTACTGCATCTAACCATTCTTCCTTGCTCTC
>JAEVFF010000702.1:103648-194371 GCA_018901945.1 Pugionium dolabratum | reverse complement strand
AGACATAAGTCACATACTTTATACACTTATGTAGACTTCATACCCACACGATTTTGTCTTTTCACCATTAGTTGTGTAGGCCACAAATTTATTTGTTGAATACATAATTGTTTACCAAGTTTGGAATCGTATGATCAGTTGATATCAAACGCATGCATGTGATTGTGGCTGGTTAGGTTGTTTAGGAGCTCGACACAACCACTATCTATATGGTTTTTCATTCTATATAATGAAACAAGCCCTATGATATTCTTCATCAATCGTAACTTTCATTCAGAAAGCTCTACTACACAACGCTTCTTACAAATCTTTTCTCGTTCTCCATCTCACCTTTCTTATCGAAGTCTGTCCCAAAATGATGCACAAAGAAGCTACAAAAGATAGCCTAGAAATGACAACAAAGAGCAGCTTTGAGTAGGAAAAGGATCTCATTTCAAAGTTCAAGTCCAGCTAATAGCACAACCATTGCAGAGAGAGTTGCTTTGTAGTTTACAAGACAGATAAAATACGCTTTGCTTTGATAAATCTCATTTTACACGATAGAAGAGTCCGGCCTCCATGACCAATCGGTTCCAATAGACTTCACATTCACATAAAAAACTCATATAAAACATAATACGATGCTGCAATTAATGATAGGATGGTTAGATCGAGAACAAGGAAACAGTCAACGAAAACCAGCTATTTAAACTCTGCACAGTAACAATATAAAGAAACAAGATAAACCAAAAAAACAACATACGACAATATATTACGTTAGAACCAGAAAACCAAAAAGATAACCATTGTAAACAGGTAATTAAGTAACAGGTAGCTTATGAAATAAGCTAACAGTGTCGCAAAGCCCGTAAAATCAATTTTTGCCTGAGAAAAACGAAATGTCCAACTACATTTATTAATTTGGACATCAGATACCATAGGCAATACTAAAATAACACAACAATAAACTGCAATCTCAGCCGAAAGATGGTGATCTAGTGATTAATAATCATTGTATTATCATTAAAAATATAATGAATTTACATCACTGATTGCAGAGAATTAGCAAATAATGAAACGTAAAATTATTAAATCAGTAAAACGAGAGAAGTGGTCAGATGGTAGTGCATGTCTTTAGAATCAACATTGTGTTTCAGATTTGCAGACGTATATGGTAATATAATCCTCATTCCACATATTTTTCCACCAAAAAAACAGATCTATAACAAAGAATACGAATTGGATCAGAGAATATGGCAAATCATTCATTCTGCAGAAGCAGATCAGACTGGGTGTCACAAAACAATATGCCATTTCATCACATCCGTTAGATATGTTAAAAGTTACAGAAAAACAAAAATATAAGAAATTTGAGAATCAGATTAAATTAGTCAATCACCATCTTACATCCATCGCAATGTATGCAAATAAGACTGGGGCGACAATTTCATATCATCACTTTCATCAAAAGTGAGGGATTTAAAACATAGAAACGGAGCTACCGAAGAAATCTAGAGCTTTTGCAAAGTGGGAAAAGAAAATAAAACTGCTTTGAAAGTAGGATTTTCGTTACGGCCATCAAGAGCTTCATAGAATGAAGAGCGAGTATTCCAGTTTTTGATTTATATAGAAAGCGAAGACTGTTTAGGTTCTAGGGTTTTAGGCACCACGCTGCTATAGATATGGGCCTAGGCCTTTCTTCTTCTAAACCGATACTTTTTTAAATCTTCGGTTTACTACAGGCCCAATTTAGTATCCAAATCAAACCCAAGAAAGCCCATGATTCGTCGGCTTTCTCAATCTCTTCCACAAATTAAAAGATTCTTCAAGTGCAACCATTGTTGTACAGAAAATCGAGATTCAACAGAACACATGAGAGAAGAAGAGACCGATTCTTCAACCATTGCTGTCTCTTAGCCTAAGTCAACACCGATATAATTATTCAAAAATCATTATTCCACAAATACTATATTGTATAGGTCTTTTAAGCATTTATTATTAATTAATTATGAATTTCAAAAGCACAAGAATGTAAAATATTTTAATTATCGTTAGTTGAAAATTGTGTAAGATGATTAAATTTATTAAGTATTAATAACCTGTGTAGATTTTTTAAAGAATCATTTTCTAATATGGTGTATTTTTTCAATACTATATTGAGATTTACTAAATAATCGTAATAGTCAGTATGTTGGCAAAAAAAATCATAATAGTCATTATAGAAATATTTAATCACATTTTAAGACGAAAAGGGGAAATAAAAAGGAATACGCATAGTACATTATAGCATATGCTTCAAGATATACTGATTTTTTTTTTTTTTTCGATAGCGATTATCCTGAGACTTGACTTCGGGATATCCTATTTTTTACATCACCCAATACGTAAAGCAATAAGACTGAAATTTATGGATCGGATTATTTACTGAAATATAAAGTAAGTCTATGATGTTAACCCAAGTGACCCTATGATGTTAACCCAAGTGACCCTATGATGTTAACCCCTTCATTCATTTATTCTGTACTATATTATATATTTGTACTATATCATATCACTAACGTGAAAAATTAAACTAGGAATGAAGAATAAATAAACAAACCTTTAATAACATAAAATAATTAAGGTGTCCTAAGTTTTATGATGCCGTGTGGTATTATATATACGTGGTGTAAAATTGATTTTTTAACTCCATGTCCACCTTAGTTACCATCCAGACTTATAGATTCTTTCAAGAGCTAGAAAATGTTTCTGTTCAATCAAATTAGAGTTTTTGAAGAGAACTTGAACGTTTGACTATGTTCGAACACTAATGATTTTCTGATAATTTACATTTATGGCGATCGTTTTGAGGTTGGTAATGACATTGCTTCATACACCTAAGAAGCCACCATTAATATTAATATGTGAAACATGCTGGCCTAGGAAACATATGTTAAAAAACCACTATAATTCTTAATATATTATTTAAATAATATTTTTTAAAAATAATTATATTCTAACGTATTATTAATAAAAATATCATGGTGATATGTATATCACCATAATGAGTTTAAAATAAATATATAAATGAATTTAAGTTATTAGAATAATTACAATATGTGTCATTACTATTAATTTGATTAAATAATCAATATTTTTATTTGTTTAATTTATATATATAATAATTTATAAATAATTTTAGATAAATATATAAATAAATTTAAATTATTAAAATAATTACTATGAGGTACTAAGACAAAAGCAAAGAATGAGGTTGAAATTCACGACAGTAAGGGACACGTGAGAGGTGGAGAAGATCCACAATTTATCCCATTATATAAACAAGAGAGCACAGAAACGTGACTAAGAGAGAAGAAGATAAAATCGTTTTTTTCTTTGTATTACGGAATCAACGAACTCATCATTATCATCATGACCAAAACATTTGTATTTTACAAAAAGATTAAATAGTTACAATGTGGATTTGGGCATCCAAGTTACAATGGAGTTGTTTTACAAAAAGATTAAATAGTTGATGGAGTATTAAATAGGGTATTGAATCCATTTGAAAGTTGAAAATAATTAACATGTAGAATTTAAAAGGGAATGAGACGGCCATTGCCATTTGTCACTAACTAAGGAGATTCTTTTGATATTTTTATTTCATCCTAATTATTTGGGGTCAATTATTTTTGTTTATACCAAATTTCATCATTTTATACTCTATAAATAGAGTTTTGTTTCATTTGATTTGGACAAATAAAAAAAAAGTATTTTTTACTATATATTTGTTCGTTTGATCGTCAAAAACGACTGTAGATGTGGTTGCGGTCAACACTATGGTTGCGACACATATTGTTCGTTTGTTTGTCGCCAACAGTTGCGGTTGTGATTGATCGCATATTTTTAATCGTACTGTTGTTTTAATTAGTAATCGAAAAAATTGCGACGCATGATGCACCATCTGACCGCTTCGTCTACCGCATGTAGTTGCAGCAGCTAAACAAACAACAATCTGCCACATTTATAACCATAGGTTTATAAACGAACATAACCTATAATTTGGCTATAACAAATTCTAGTTTATAGTTTAAAACATTTTTTTACTGAAATAGATCATATAAATATAATTTTTTATTATTTTAATTTTTTTGTCATTGGACTATAACTAAATACGAGAAAAGATTGAGTCGAACTCTAGTTTTATAAGAGAAAATATGGAGTCAAATTTCAAACATGTGGGATGAATGTAACTACTAACCTACTTTTTTCTCTCTTATTTTATTTATATTTTAATTTAGTTTCAATAAATAATTCTTAACAATATGTTAGCACAAAAAAACATAAAAGAAAAGAAAATAAAAAGTATTGAATTCTGTTAAATAAAATTATTGTAGAGCATAAAACTGAGTGGATATCAAATTATTAGTTGGAAGAGAGATAGTTTGAGAGATGTTGTTAACTTTTCTAGTAGATCACAACAAATTAATTAAAACTACAATGTGGGGTTAGTCGTCGACTGTGTCTCATTATCAGCTACTCGACAACACGACTGAGTAAACTCATTCAAGTACGCAACATATTGGCTCTTTTCTATCCAATTTACTAATATATGTTTTAATTGTGTAAGAAGCTACGACTAATTTATGGGTAATAATTTGAAATCCAATTTTGCAGATAAATGTTTCCAAGAAGAAATTATTTGTATTTTCATATATTTTAACCATTGTAGTATATAAAATTACTATTGGCATAAAATCAGGAACAATATACTAAATTTGATCTACTACTATCGGTAGTAAATTTTATCTACTACTAAACTCATTCAGTATTATCGAATATCATGTTAATAATATATTAAATTTAGATTCACACTTTGCATAAAAAAAATTATTCATATACTATAAATGACAATTGACTCATTTAACCGCAAATAAGGTTTTAATGATTAAATTATCATCCCAAAGTTAAACTCTCACTAATAACATTTTTTTAAATGAAAAAATACTAAAATAACCTGATTTAATTTTAACTTAATCTTTTCTGTGCTACTTTTTCTTTTTAAAATTAAGAATATTTTAATATTTTTTTAATTAGATAAAATGTTATGCATGAGATTTTTTGACCTTAATGCTATAATTGCCATTAAAATTTCATTGAATGCTAATATAAGGTATTTTTCTATTATAAATAAATATATATAATTTTATCTATTTATTTAAAATAATCTATTTTAAATTTTTTATTATTAATTATACAAATAAATAGAAAATGAAATTGGATTATGAATTTAAATTATCTCTATATGATATATACAATATTATTAAATAGGTAATGATGTGATAAATATTTAATTAAACCAAACATTTATTTTATATTTTGTTTGACTAACTTTTCAAAAATCATTAATATTTTGTTTTATATTTGTGTTTGCATTTCAGAATATCTTTTATGTCAAATTATTATGAATTTACATATAGTATATTGTTAAATATTTATCTAATGTTGTTTTCGTAAATAGTTAAATTATGTTTTATGTAATATTTATTTAAAAATATTTTGATTATTTGATACATCAGCGTAACACATTTGTAAATATTACATGAAGATGCATATTTTTATTAAATTGATTCTCAACATTTTTATATGTGAAAATATTTTAACCATAATCGAATATCATAGTTAATAATATTTACCATAACTGGATTTTATAATGGACAATTTTGTAAAATAGCACATTTTTAAGTTTTTGTTCCAAAAATAGAATCATTAGTTTAATTTTTAATAATATCACAAATTTAAGATTTAAATGCATTAATTCTATATTTTAATAGAAACTAATTAAATCATAAATTAGAAAAATGAACTCAAATATAATAATTTAAATTTATGCATAATTTATTTAGAGTAAATAAGTATTTTTACATAATTTTTTATGATATTTTTGAGAGTTTAATTTTAGGATGGTAGGTTTGAAAGATAAACTTTAAAAATTGCTATTTTAGGGTATTATTATTTTATAATTAACATTCTCATCTATGTTAAATAATCTTATGCATGTAATTTTGTTAAAGATGTAAAATTCAATATATAAATTAATGAATCGTTTATGGGAAAGAATAAGTGAATTAATGGTTGCACCAACTTTACGTCCATCCTAGAGGTGCGGAATTTGACTCTACATTTTTTTGTATGAGAATGTTAAATATTCGTATGAAAATATTGGAATATTATGTCGCTACATTATGATCAAGTGACAATAAATGAATCGCTTATATAAATAAATCGGTTCGATCAAATACAAACTAAACTATCTATTATTATTTTTCAGTTATATAATGTATTAAGAACCAAATTATTATCTAATAAGAATGAATGGATTTAACAGTAAATAAATCATGAATCAAATTGAACCGTTTTTAAAAATAGATGATATTTTAATTTTGTTTGGTAATAAAACTAATTATTGCTTTGTTTTGCAAGATTGGTATACATTTTGATTGGAAACTAAAATATATAACCGTAGTAGAAATGCTAACTAAATTAAAAGGTAATTGAATTAGTATATAAATCTACCTTTTAATTTATTTTTTTAGTGACAAAAAAAACTAAAGTAAAAGGCAGAAATTTTTGTAAAATGACACATTAGCAAATTGGTAATCTTTCTCACAATCGAATTAAAAATATTGTTTGACAAAAGAAATTGTATTAATTAAAAAACAATTAAATAAATAAAAGGTTAGAAAACAATTATGAAAATGAAACGCAAATTAAAATATATTTTAATGTTTCTCATTCAATATATAAAAGATTGGATATAGATACATGTTCCTCCCAATAGATCTAACTCTTTTTTTTTTGGTTAATCCCACATTAATGGATGATAGCATATAATATATTTTAATAAAAAATTAATAATATTACGTGTGGGAAATTAGGTGTTATAACTTAAAATATCAAAACTAAAAGAATAACCACAAATAGAATTAGTCAACTATTATGCATAATTTCTATAATATATTACATGTTATCATACTTCCTATATATAGCTTTTTCTTTTTCTTTCTATTTTCCCTTTTGTATTTATTAAATTGGCCCCTTTATTGAATTTGCTTTAGATCTTTCAAATTATTTAAATTTAAAATCTCACAAAACTTAAACTTTTCTGTACACAATTTGAAGATGTTAAAACATACGTAAATTTTTCAAAATATGGATAATCATTATAACTAAAATCTTAGCATTCTATAAAACAAAAATATTATATTCTATTTTATATGTAAACTATAGTATATACAAACTGTTTCAAAAGATTTGGAGCCTTTTATTTATATATAGAGTTTAAAAGTGTTTTGGGTTAAGATTTAGTTTTTGAACTAAAGTTTAGCTAAATATATATGTCTATCAAATTTTTTTTTCATGGGTTATGCTATACTATATTAGCATTTCATTATATATAATTTATAGCTTAATTTATTTTATGATATATAGTTTGGATTATTTAGAATTTATTTTTGTACATTTACACTCTTTTTCCAATTTGGAAAATTAAATAGCACAGATAGTGATTGCTATTTTCTTCTATATTAATTTTAAATATTTTACATATAATACATAAAATAAAATCGTATGAACTAAATTAAAAGCAAACGTATATAAATCATGCACACATAAAAACTAACTATCTCTAATATATTATTAATTTTAAACCGTTTATTATTAACAAAAATGTTATGATAACGTATTATTATCACAGTAAATTTTAAATAAATATATAAATAGATTTAAGTTATTATAATAATTATAATATATGCTATTGTTATTAATTTGTTTATATAATCAACATATTTTTATTAATCAACAAAAATATTATTAAATTCGTAAAAAAATAATTTTTTTAATTTATATTTCCAAAAATTAATATTAAAAATAATTTTAAATAAAAATAAAAATTATATAAATATTTAATTTATATTTACTATTAAAAATATTATAGAATTTATAAATATTTTTTCCAATTATAAATCTAGTGAAATAATTATTTATGAAAACTTTCAAATTTATTTTATAATACTCCATTGATAAAATAAAAAGCAATTACGGGAATGTCAAAATCATAGTTAAAAAAAGTGTCAAATCGGACTCAGAAATGTATTTAAATACAGTTAAGAAAAACCTCTTTGGCCATCAATCATTCTCTTCCTTTCTTGTGTTCTGATATTTTTTCCCCATTATTGCTTCGTCTATATTAGCCCTCAAAAAAATAAAAATAAAAATAAAAGTCCAACTTCTCTTTTCTTCTGTTTTTTTTCTTCTTGTGTTTTTGGTTGGTAGAGATTCTCTTTCTCTTCGTGCTCTGTATCGTGATCATCGTCGGTGTTGGTAACTCCACATTTGAGGTATTAACTCTTACCTCCTCACTTTCCATTTCTCGCAACAAATTCTGATTTTTGTGTTTCATGTTTTCTTCTCCAATTTAATGGTTTCTCTACTGAAATTTCCTCTCTCTTTTTTTTTTCGGGGTTTTTGTTTAAATCCCTTTTAGAGACTTGAAGTGTTTTTTCTCGTGGTTATTTGATCTTTGAAAGCTATTTTGGGGGTTTATGTCGGCTATATCGATCAACTGTGTGTATGAAAGGTTTTAGCTTTTGATGATCCGCATAGGACAAGCAAATTGGTTTAGTTTCGTTTTACCAAGCAACTGTAGATGTTCTCTCTTTTTTTGTCTTAATCATGCTATTTGTTCAACGATCTTCTTAGTATTTAGTCTGCTTTCATAAATCGATTAAAAACTCCATCAATTGACTGTTTTGTTAGTCAATTTTTAGATTTTCTTCCACAGGAAAGAAAAACAACAAGTCATTACTTTCATACCCTTTTGGATATAAAGTTGATTGTTTTCTTCACTTTTCAGTTTGATCAAAACTTTTGAATTTTGCAGAGTTTATTGTTGAGCTTCTCTCTTTGTTTGTAATAATTTCGTATTGATCTGTGTTTTTGTTGGTTTTAGGTTTTGATCTTTCTTTCTTGCATGTTAATTTTTTCAACACATGAGTTGATGTTTCAAATGTGTTGTCTACATTTGATTTTCAAAGTATATCTGACCTGCTGAAGTTTCCAATGTACCTTGGTCCAGCTTGAATAGGATATTATTAGTGTGAGGCTGTGAGCTAATGGGTTTCATCAAAATTTTCTCTTTTAACTTTTTTTTTGTTTTTGCGAAGCAGATCAAAGAGAGAAGTTGCTGAATGGATATTCCACAAGAAGCAGAAGCTGGAGCCTGGGGGATTCGCCCTGGATTTGGTCGTCACCATCATCTCCCTGATGATGCTACTTTGTTCTCCAGTTCTCTACCTGTTCTTCCCCATGGAAAACGTACAACACAACTCCCTTAACCATTGTATATACACACATTTCCTCTCTCTCTCTCTCTCTCTGGCTTACAAGTTTTGCTTCTTTGCAGTGCAATTGAGTGACAACAGAGATGGTTTCTCATTGATAGATGCTACAGCTGCTTCTCGCACCAACAAATTTCACGAAAGTATTGATGATATTGAATCTCATTCCATTGGAAACCTGCTCCCTGATGAAGAGGATCTTTTGGCAGGGATGATGGAAGATCTTGACCTAACCGAGTTACAAGATGCTGATGATTATGATCTTTTTGGTAGTGGAGGAGGAATGGAACTTGACACTGATTTTCGAGAAAACTTGGGCATGAATAGTGCTCCAAGATTATCCCTTTCAAGTCTTGGTGGAAATGCAATTCCACAATTCAATATTCAAAATGGTGCGGGAACAGTTGCTGGTGAGCATCCTTATGGTGAGCATCCCTCAAGAACATTGTTTGTCCGGAATATTAACAGCAATGTAGAGGACTCCGAACTCAAAGCTCTCTTTGAGGTAACTTCAGCAAAAATTGAGCTTACGCCGATTTCAATTATAATACTACTACCATAACTCAGGGCTCTATTTTTGATAATGTGTGGCAGCAATACGGTGACATTAGAACACTTTATACTACTTGTAAGCATAGGGGATTTGTCATGATATCTTACTATGATATTCGTGCTGCCCGGATGGCTATGCGGTCTTTGCAGAACAAGCCATTAAGACGGAGAAAGTTGGATATTCACTTCTCAATTCCTAAGGTTTAGTAGCGATTTTATCCTAACACTGTCAACGTTTCTTGCTGCAGCGCTAATTTGTTTCTGATGTGCCTGACCCGGTGTAATCTGTAGGATAACCCATCTGAGAAGGATATGAATCAGGGGACTTTAGTAGTGTTTAACCTGGATTCTTCAATTTCTAATGATGACTTGCATAGAGTTTTTGGTGCTCATGGCGAGATCAAAGAGGTGATAGATATCTTTCTGAATATTTATTTTCATAACACATTGCTTTGTATTTGATTCTATTGACTTGTCCTGAATAAAAAACATCTATGTTAAGTACTGTTGCTTCCTCCTGAAAAGCAGATAAGGGAAACACCACATAAGAGGCATCACAAATTCATCGAGTTTTATGATGTTCGAGCTGCTGAAGCAGCACTGAAGACATTAAATAGGTGTGAGATTGCAGGAAAGCGTATAAAAGTTGAACCTAGTCGTCCTGGAGGAACTCGTCGAAGGTTTGTAGCTTTCTTTGATCTGCCACATTTAATATTCAATGACGTTATTGTTTTGACCATATATTTGATCTTCTAGCCTGATGTTGCAACTTAACCAAGAACTTGAATACGATGATCTGCACTATCTACCTCTGCTTGGTTCACCCATGGCACATTCTCCTCCAAGTGAGCCCCGTTTACCCGTCTGTTTCTTTAAAAAAAAGTTGTAATTTTGACATCCTTAAAAGCTAAAACTGTTTGATCTGGTGACAGGTAACTGGCTGCAGCTGAACAGTCCGGTTGAGGGTAGTCCGCTTCAGAGTGTAATCAGTAGGTCACCTGTTTTCGGAATAAGTCCTACAAGGAACAGCCACTTGTCTGGCTTGGCTTCTGCTCTAAATTCACAAGCACCAACCTCCAAGCTTGCACCCATCGGTAGGGGTCAAATTGGTAGTAACATCTTCCAGCAGTCGTCACATTTATTCCAAGAGCCAAAGCTGGATAACAAGTACACAGGAAATCTTTCCCCTTCTGGTCCTTTGGTCTCAAATGGAGGTGGCATTGAGACGCTCTCAGGGTCAGAGTTTCTCTGGGGAAGTCCTAACTCACGCTCTGAACCATCAAGTTGTTCGGTTTGGTCAACATCATCCACTGGCAATCCATTCTCCTCAGCTCGTATTGACCGTTCTGTTCCATTTCCGCATCAGCATCAAAATCAAAATCGCACGCATCACCATCTCCATGTTGGGTCTGCACCAACTGATGTTCCACTAGAAAAGCATTTTGGATTCTTTCCGGAGTCTTCAAAGGACACTTTGTTCATGAACACTGTAGGTATGCAAGGAACGAGTGGAATGGGTCCCAACGGCGGAAGTTTCCCATCAAAAATGGCAAATCATGGGAACATGAATTCTGGAAGCATGGCCGAAAATGGTTTTTCGAGTTACAGAATGATCTCTTCACCAAGATTCAGTCCCATGTTTCTAAGCAGCGGTCTAAACCCAGGACGGTTCACCTCTGGCTTTGATGGTTTGTATGAAAATGGAAGGACTCGTAGAGTGGAGAACAATTCGAGCCAGGTTGAAAGCAGGAAACAGTTTCAACTTGATTTGGAAAAAATTCTTAATGGAGAAGATACTCGGACTACCTTGATGATTAAAAACATTCCAAATAAGTAAGTTTTTCTTTCTTAATTAAGTACGATACAGCCAGGATCCTGAATGGGTTTCTTTCATGTTGTGATCAACAGATACACCTCAAAGATGTTGTTGGCAGCGATTGATGAAAAGAACCAAGGAACTTACAACTTTCTCTATTTGCCCATAGATTTTAAGGTGACAGATGCATTAGAGATTCGAAGTAATGAATTCACTAACTGATACAATGACCGGTTACTAAGTCTTTGGTTTTGCAGAACAAATGCAATGTTGGCTATGCATTTATCAACATGCTCTCTCCAGAATTCATCATTCCATTTTACGAGGTCACCTTTTTCCCTCCAGTTTCCTTCTAAGATATCGTCAAGTTCAGTTAAGATCACTCGGATGATGAACTAAGAAAACATCCAACTTCTTTACAGGCTTTTAACGGGAAGAAATGGGAGAAGTTCAACAGTGAGAAAGTAGCATCTTTGGCATATGCTCGGATACAAGGAAAATCTGCCCTTATAGCCCATTTTCAGAACTCGAGCTTGATGAATGAAGATATGCGTTGCCGTCCGATTATCTTTGATACCCCAAACAATCCAGACTCTGTTGAACAGGTAAAGATTGTTTAAAAACATTACTGTTTGGTCTTGCATAAGAACGATCACCTCTAGACTTGTTCCCCAGATTGAGAAGCTTTTTGTTCTTTATAGGTTATTATTGTTGACGAAGCTCCTTGACTCTCAGCTCAATGATGATGGCAGAGAGAAAAGCTGACACAAAGAGTAAACAAGACTCGGTGTTG
This sequence comes from Pugionium dolabratum, assembly GCA_018901945.1. Classification (NCBI taxonomy): domain Eukaryota; kingdom Viridiplantae; phylum Streptophyta; class Magnoliopsida; order Brassicales; family Brassicaceae; genus Pugionium; species Pugionium dolabratum. Next base: position 181,854 of record JAEVFF010000702.1, on the reverse strand, counting down.
TGATCATTCGCTGTTTTCTATGTACTAATTTTTAACCGTACATATTGGAAAAAGGCAGAGTTAACTGATGCAGAACCCTGCAAAGTGTGTTTTCGATTTGCAGAGGATTTACTCTGCTTTTTCTTCTATATATCTTCATGTGTTTCTTTTTGGGTTCCATGGAGTTGTTTTTTAGGGTTGGTATTATGTTGTAAGTTGGCAATTGTGTCTTGTTGCTGTTTTTATAATTTATATATAAGCTTTGGCAATTGTACAGTAATCTTACTCTCAAGTCTTTTGGCTCTTTATAATAAAAGTCAAGTCTTATCCAAAAATATTAAAACACTGTAGAAGTTACGTGGGCACCAAACCTGGATTCCAACTCGAATATATGGGTAAAAAAGTTTGAATACTAAAATAATCAATTGGTTGTAGTTGATGATCTGCTTAGGTCCACTATGAGAGCAAAAGCAGGCAAGTTATTTGAATATGTTTTTGTTAAATCTTAAGTTTTAAAATGCGTTTGTTTACTTCAGCCAAAGTTGAAACAAAGATTCGTCGAAGCATGAGAGATCTCGAAGGTCCTGCAAGTGGTTGTAAGTGAAGAAGACGATGAGCTGACGAATGTCAATAGGAAACTCTCTTAAAGAAAAATTAGAAGAAAAAAAAAAGCCCAATGATTCTCTCGGTCTGAACTAATTTAGCTCAAAGAAAGTATTATTTTTACCTTTTTCAGTACTACCTATTTGGTTGGTGAGTACTTCTTATTACCCGTTTACAAATTAATAATGAAGAGTTTAATATCCAAAAATTGTTGAAAAAATCACGAGACTCTGTCTCACTTCTTCTTTAATTATTTTTGCCGACTGACTTTTCCTATAAATAGGAGACTATGTATCATTTGTAAACAACAACAATAATAATATCGAAAAGAGATTTCTCTCTTCTCTCTCCTCTCTTCTATTGAGTAAAGTTATCAGTTTAATTTTATCTCTCTAGATATTTTTCATAACACGTTATCAGCACGATCATCTCCCCAAATACCAGTTTAATACTGCGTTGTTATACCGTCCATGTAAAAGTTCATTTATTTTATTATGTCAATTTAATTATTTATATAGTGGTAGGTTATACCTCCTCCTGTGTTATTATTTAAGGAGTAGTAGGTTATACCTCCTCCTGCGTTATTATTTAAGGAGTGGTAGGTTATACCTCCTCCTGCGTTATTATTTAAGGAGTGGTAGGTTATACCTCCTTCCGCGATATTATTTATGGAGTGGTAGGTTATACCTCCTCCCGCATTATTATTTAAGGAGTGGTATGTTATACCTTCTCCTGCGTTATTATTTATAGAGTAGTAGGTTATACCTCCTCCCGCGATATTATGGAGTGGTAGGTTATACCTCCTTCCGCGATATTATTTATGGAGTGATAGGTTATACCTCCTCCCGTGATATTATTTACTTTATTTTATTATGTCAATTTAATTATTTATGGAGTGGTAGGATATACCTCCTCCCACGATATTATTTATGGAATGGTAGGTTATACCTCCTCCCGCGATATTATGGAGTGATAGGTTATACCTCCTTCCGCGATATTATTTATGGAGTGGTAGGTTATACCTCCTCCTGTGATATTATTTACTTTATTTTATTATGTCAATTTAATTATGTCAATTTAATTATTTATGGAGTGGTAGGATATACCTTCTCCCACGATATTATTTATGGAGTGGTAGGTTATACCTCCTCCCGCGATATTATGGAGTGGTAGGTTATACCTCCTCCCGCGATATTATTTATGGAGTGGTAGGTTATACCTCCTCCCGTGAGATTATTTGCTTTATTTTCTTATATCAATTTAATCATTTATGGAGTGGTAGATTATGTCTCCTCCTTAATTGAGTGGTAGGCACTGCCTCCTCGAAATAATATGGTAGGCGCTGCCTCTTCAATCACATGGATGGTCTTACCTCCTAAGATGATTATTTATTTATTTACTTTATTATATGCATATGTTTTTATTATCATTAACAATTTTTAAGATGATGCTTAAAATGTTATAACAATTGATTTAATTATTATATAGATATCATGTCAAACTTGGCAAAGCTTGATATCATTACCCTCGATGTATCTGGAAAAAATTATATGACTTGGGCATCAGATGCAAAGATGCATCTGAGATCGAATGGCCTTCTTAAAGCCATCGATCCATCGGAAACGATGTCATCGGAAACGATGCCATGGTGTTTTTACACCACCATCTTCACGATACGTTAAAAAATGAATATATCACAAAAGAAGATCCTGCGGATCTTTGGCAATCATTAAGAGATAGGTTTGATCATCAAAAACTTGTGATCTTACCTAAGGCTCGATATGATTGGCTACACCTCCGATTTATGGACTATAAAAGTGTTGGTGAATATAATTCTGTGTTGTTCGGAATTACTTCTAGAATGATGTTATGTGGTGATAAAATGAGCGATTATGATATGATTGAAAAACGCTCTCCACATTCCATTCTGGAAATGTAGTCCTACAAGAGCAATATCAGACTAAAAGATATATTCGCTACTCGGAGTTAATGCAAGTACTCCTTGTAGCAGAGCAAAATAACAACCTCGTGATGTTAAATCATCAATCTCGTCCAGCTGGATCGGCTCCATTCCCAGAAGTGAATGTGGTAGCATCCAGTAATAATAATAATTATCAAGGACGAGAACGTATACGCGGCAGAAGCCGTAGTAGAGGTCGTGGTCGAGGTCGTGGACGTGGACAAGGAAGGGGTTTTAACATTGGAAAAAATAAAAATTTCCAAATAAATTAAATGAGGGTGGTCGGACAATAAGAAAACCGACCGAGAACGCTTGTTACAGATGCGGCATGAAAGGGCATTGGGAACGTACATGTCGCCCAAATATTTTGTCAATCTGTATCAAGAGTCAATAAAGCCCAAGAGTAATAATGTTGAAACCAACTTTGCCGATGATGAAGTTGGACCTTCCTTTAGTGGTCTAAATGATGATACTCATCTGGATATCGCAGATTTTCTTGTTGATCCCGAAAGTATCAACGAGGATTAAAGCAATTATGATCGATGAGAAATGAAAAGCTGCCAATAAGACATGTATAATATGTTTGTGTAACAAAACTTAACGATGGTTTTAGTAGTTTATAAAATATGTTTTGCTTTAAACTATTAATGCATCTTTATAAATTATAACATAGAAAATGTCACAAATTGTAATTGATGAAGGAGATATATGTCTAGTAGATAGTGCTACAACGCACACTATACTTAAAGATAGACGATATTTCTCCTGTCTTAATTTAAGTGAATGTGGTCGAGATCGTGATGTTAAATCATCAATCTCGTCCAGCTGGATCGGCTCCATTCCCAGAAGTGAATGTGGTAGCATCCAGTAATAATAATTATTATCAAGGACGAGGACATATACGCGGTAGAAGCCGTAGTAGAGGTCGTGGTCGAGATCGTGGACGTGGACAAGGAAGGAATTTTAACATTGGAAAAAATAAGAATTTCCAAATAAATGAAGGTGGTCGGACAATAAGAAAACCGACCAAGAACGTCTGTTACAGATGTGGCATGAAAGGGCATTGGGAACGTACATATCGTACGCCCAAATATTTCGTCGATCTGTATCAAGTGTCAATAAAGCCCAAGAGTAATAATGTTGAAACCAACTTCGCCGATGATGAAGTTGGACCTTCCTTTAGTGGTCTAAATGATGATACTCATCTGGATATCGCAGATTTTCTTGTTGATCCCGAAAGTATCAACGAGGATTAAAGCAATTATGATCGATGAGAAATGAAAAGCTGCCAATAAGACATGTATAATATGTTTGTGTAACAAAACTTAACGATGGTTTTAGTAGTTTATAAAATATGTTTTGCTTTAAACTATTAATGCATCTTTATAAATTATAACATAGAAAATGTCACAAATTGTAATTGATGAAGGAGATATATGTCTAGTAGATAGTGCTACAACGCACACTATACTTAAAGATAGACGATATTTCTCCTGTCTTAATTTAAGTGACTCCGCTGGAAGCGTGAGTACTATATCAAGAAATGCAAAGATAATATTGGGCTCTGGAGAAGCCAATTTTTCGATGCCAAAAGGCACTAAATTTGAAATAAATAATGCATTATATTCTCCTAAGTCTCATAGAAACTTGTTAAGTTTCAAAGATATTCGTAAAAATGGATATCATATAGAGACTGTGAGTAAAAATAATGTTGAATATCTTTACATTAGATCTGAGAGGAAACATATATTAGAAAATTTGCCAATGTTATCCTCTGGATTATATTATACAAAGATAAGCATAGTAGAATCATATGCTATAGTAAACCAGAAGTTTACTAGTACTTTTAAAGTCTAGCATGAAAGATTAGGCCATCCTGGATCAATTATGATGAGGAGAATTGTGCAATCGGGAGAGTTACCCAAATAATCAAATTGAAAGCACAATTTTCCGATTATGTCATAAAGAAAGTCAGGCTTGATAACGCTGGTGAATTTACTTCACAAGCTTTTGATAATTATTGTATGTCAATGGGGACTGATGTTGAACATCCAGTGACCCATGTGCATACATAAAATGGGATGACCGAAATTTTGATTAAAGGATTGCAATTGATTGCAAGACCATTAATATTGAGAACAAATCTCCCAATTTTTGTATGAGGTCATGCTATATTGCATGCAGCTGCATTGGTCCAGATTAGACCAAGTGTGAATAATAAATATTCTCCATTGGAGTTGACATCTGGTCAACAGTCAAATGTTTCCCATCTTCGAGTTTTTGGGTGCATGGTTTATGTTCCAATAGCCCCACCACAAAGGACAAAAATAGGACCTCAGAGGAGAATAGGAATATATATTGGGTATACATCACCAAGTATAATTCGATATCTTGAACCTCGAACTTGTGATATGTTTACGGCACGTTTTGCCGATTGCCATTTTAATGAAGATGAATTTCCAGCGTTAGATGGAGAAATTAAAGAAACATCAAAAGATGTTACATGGTGTACACGAAATTTGATACACCTTGACCCCCCCTACAAATTAACGTGAGCTGGAAGTTCAAAAAATTATATATTTACAGAATATGACAAATGAATTACCATATGTGTTCACATATACGAAAAAGGTGACGAAATCGTATATACCCGCTGCAAATGCTCCATCAAGAATTGATGTTCCAAAGGAACCATTTGATGGAAATAAAATAAATGACCAAAAAGTTCAATTGAAAAGGGGGAGGCCGATGGGCTATAAAGATAAAAATCCCCGAAAGAAAAAGAAATTGGGAAGAATCATTAAAGATCTCCCAAAAGTATTACATCATGCAGATATTCAAGAAAATGAGAAGGTTCTTGAAAAATCTGATGATGAAAATCTTCTTGAGGAAGAACATGATATAGAAAATTGTGAAACATCAATTAATTATGCCCAAGATGGAAAAATCTGGGTTAGAAATGAAATAGAAGATGTGGATGGAACATTTTCATTTTCTATATATAAAGAAATTGATGATGAATATAATGATCCGGTCCTGAGATCATTATCAGAATGTCGGGCGAGACCCGATTGGAAGAAATGGCAAAAAGCCATGAAAGATGAATTACTCTCTCTCAATAAAAGAAATGTATTCGGACATGTGATCATTTCACCAGAAGATGTAATGTCTGTCGGATGCAAATGGGTTTTCGTGAGAAACGAAATGAAGAAAACGAGATCATAAGATATAAAGCACGACTTGTGGCACAAAGTTTCTCAAAGATCGGGAATTGATTATGATGAAACATATTCCCCGGCTATGGATGTAATTACGTTTAGATACTTGATGAGTATAACGGCATTCAAAAATTTAGAGATGTACCTTATGGATGTCGTGGCTGCATATCTATATGGATCACTTGATAGTGATATATATATGAAAATTCCCGATGGATTTAAAATCCCGGAAGGATCCAAGATCTCAGAAAAATCAAAGGATATTTGTTCGGTCAAATTACAGCGATCACTTTATGGATTAAAACAATCCGGACGCATGTGGTATAATCTCTTAAGCGAATATTTATTGAAAAAGGAATATATCAACAATGCGATATGCCCTTGCGTGTTTATCAAGAAATTCTCATTAGGATTTGTTATTATCGCTGTATATGTTGATGATCTGAACATAATTGGAACTCAAAAGGAAGTTCATGATGCACGAACCTATATGAGAGAAGAGTTTGAAATGAAAGACCTTGGTAAGACAAAGTTTTGTCTCGGGCTTCAAATAAAGCATCTCAAAAGTGGAATATATCTCTTTTTAATGATATATAAATATTTTTTATAAACTCACTTCTATTTTAATATATATGATTAATATTTTTTTTAAAAATAAATTTATTTTTAAAATTACCATATCATATTTGATTAATTTCTTTTTTTGAAAATAAATTTATAATTAAAATTGTCATGTCACATTTGACTAAATGTTATGTCATAATTTTTTTTAACCATTTCATCTTTTTCTAATTACATGTAATTATTTTTTTGAAAACTCACTTTTGTTTTAATATTAAGAGGATATAATTTATTTGAGATAAATAATTATTTTAAATATATATTAGATTTGAAAGATAAATTTAAAAATATGCTATTTTAATATATTACTCTTTTATTATTTTAAGTTTCGATTTATTTTTAAAATCACTAGTTCAATCACATTAGATTTTAAAAAATATCTACAAAATCTTATAATCAATAAAAATTAAAAATTAAAAAATATTTATAATTAATATTTAAATAATATATAATTATCGTTCAATTCAAATCTCTAATATATTATTTAATCAATAATTTAAGAAAATANTGAAAAAGGGATATATAAACAATGCGACATGCCCTTGCGTGTTTATCAAGAAATCCTCATTAGGATTTGTTATTATCGTTGTATATGTTGATGATCGGAACATAATTGGAACTCAAAAGAAAGTTCATGATGCACGAACCCATATGAGAGAAGAGTTTGAAATGAAAGACCTTGGTAAGACAAAGTTTTGTCTCGGGCTTCAAATATAGCATCTCAAAGGTGGAATATTTGTGCATCAATCAAATTATACCAAAACAGTATTAAAACGCTTTAATATGGATAAAGCAAATCCTTTGAGTACTCCAATGGTCAATAGATCACTTACTTTTGAGAAGGATCCATTTCAACCTTGTGAAGATAACGAAGAAATTTTAGGTTCTGAAATACCTCATATGAGCGCTATTGGTGCGCTGATGTATCTTGTTAATTGTACTAGACCAGATATTGCTTTTGCTACTAACTTACTGGCAAGGTATAATCAGCCCCTACGCGAAGACATTGGACCGGAATAAAACAAATATTTCATTATCTTCAAGGTACAATTGACTTGGGATTATATTATCCCAAAAATTCCTTGTTTGGTCTAGTTGGTTTTGCAGATGCAGGATATTTATCAGATCGGCATAAAGCTCGATCGAAAACCGGATACGTTTTTACATTAGAGGTACTGCGATCTCGTGGTGTTCACAAAAACAAACATTGGTTGCCACTTCCTCAAATCATGCGGAAATTGTTGCACTCAATGAGGCATGTAGAGAATGTGTATGGCTCAAGTACATAACTCATCACATACAAGAAGCTAGTGGAATCACTACAAATAAAGAACCAACAAAATTATTCAAGGATAATGCTGCATGTGTCGCTCAGCTCAAGGAAGGTTATATCAAGAGCGATAGGACGAAACATATCTGATGAGGACATCAGGTCGTACATCCAGCCAGGAGACCAGACTGGCCGACCAGGAAGCTTGCCCGAGACAGCAGGACCATCTGGCTTGTCTGCCAGACCAGACAGTACCGCCGGACCCTCGACCTATAGGACCAGACCGGTCAGTAACGCCGGACCCTCGACCTATAGGACCAGACCGGTCAGCATCGCCGGCGGAGAGGCCCAAGCTTCCGGCACACTTGGTGGGGGCGTGGATGACACCGCCGGCCCCTCTGGTGATGCTGCCAACTCCGGGATCAACTTGGGCGGTCCTGAAGGCATCCCGGCCAGTACCACGCACAATCCAGCCGGTACAGCCGATCCAGCCAAGTACACGCGCATTTCCACTTCCACACAAGAGGACTCGGACCAAATGAGCTACCAGCTCCAGGACATGCACCTAGAAGAAATATCTACACCAGTGGTACCTCAAGGAGCAATGACAAGAAGCAGATCAAGGGCACTCTTCCACAAATTCAGCTTATGGGTCGACAAGCTCCTAGAGGAAGAACAGCTAAGGACAATGGGCCAGAAGAGCAAATTAGAGTCCAAAGGCTTCTCAACAACACAAGGAACATCAGAGACTTGGGCTTTAGTGGCAAGAGAGGTCAGGGCCCAAAGATTTTTTAACCCTACTCCAAGTCGAAGACTAGGAGCAAGGCGCGTGCATGCCACAAGGACGGCCACCTTCCATTTCTTGGCCGTGAGGTAATTTAAGGTAAGTTTCAATTCGAATATATGCCTCTTTCTGTTTTGCAGGGTAGGATCTAGATGCTTTACATTTTTGAGTCAAGAACATTTAAGGAATAGGTCCTTTTTCGGTTATGCACTTTTGTATCTTTTCCTTTTGTGCACTTTTGTAAACTTTCCTTTTATTTGTTTGAGTCGACCCTAGAAGGTCAAGCTGTCGAGCATATTAATAAGGGTCCTTCCAGCATTGTAGTTCGACAACCTTTTTGATATTAATAAAGATAGAACTTTTTCCCCAACAAGTTTTCTCTCAAGAATCTTGTGCGCTTAGAATCTAGTTGAGACCAGCCCTCCTTGCTCTAAGTTTGTGATTTATCACGAGGTTCATCACCCCTCGTGTGGTTCACTTCACCTTTCCATCGAATACCAACTCAAAAACCCCTATCCAAGAAGTCTAAGGTCGAGTTTCTCACCTAAACTTCTCCAAACAGCCCACGCGCATACATCCTTGAATCAAGGCTTGTATCATTTTGTTATCAGAGCTTAAAGCTCCTAAACCAGGTTGTTTCTATCCTTTTGCTTGTTTTGTTTTTAGTTCTTGCATTAGTTTAAGTCGCATTCAAGAAAAATAAAAAAAAAATAACCTCAAACTCCAAACCGAGTGCATCTAGCCTCCTACGTGTATCACTAGGGTTTAGATTCACTTTGCATTGTCATTCACGTTTTTCCTTTTTGTTTAAATCATATTTCCTTTATTTTTAAGTTTAATTAAAAAGAAAAGAAAAAGAAAATAGAAAAGATACTAAAAGAATTCGAATTGGACAGCTAGCACAAATTGTCTAGGAAGTTTCCTTTTTTTTCGAATTTCCTTTCTTTAGAATTTTTCCTTTTGCATTTTTTTCAAACCACATATAAAAAGAAAACTCTCCTAATAATTTAGGAGCACCCTAATTGTCTTCTTTCTTTGTAGCACACATGGGAGAAGAAAATAGAGACGCAGCTGAAGCCATGATGGCCATGTTCACCACACTCCAAACACAACTCGCATCCATAGGCGAGAGGTTGGAGCGCGTGGAGAGACCAGTAAGATTCCAGGCCATAAGGCACGGGAGAGCTGAGCCAGATCGTCCTGAGGGTCCTGAGTACCTTAGGACACGGCACGAACAGGAGGAACCCCAGCCAGATGGAGATGAGGACACACAACCTCATACCTATCACCATAGGCCGAGAGGACCTCCACGGCAACCAGAGGCAGAAGATGATGGCTTTGAGCCATATGGTCTTCACCAGAGACCCAGAATGCCTCCTAGACATCATGAGAATGGAGATGAACACACCTACAACCGGGTAAATCATCCTGATGTTAAGCTAACTCCTCCTAGTTTTGCAGGAAAAGTAGACCCCGAGGCATACCTAGATTGGGAGAGAAGAATGGATCACATCTTTGATCATTACAACCAACCAGGACCTAGGAGAGTCTCAATGGCAGTAGCACAACTCATGGACAATGCCCTCATCTGGTGGGATCGTGAGGTATCTGACAGAAGGAGGAGGAGAATGAGGCCCGTAGACTCATGGGTCGACATGAAAGACCTCATGCGACAAAGGTTTGTTCCACCTTACTTTCATAGAGATTTGCAACGTCATTTTCGTACTCTTAAGCAGGGTACCAGATCAGTAGAGGAGTACTATGAAGAGTTCGAGAAGCTAAGAAACAGATTGGAGCTCAATGATGATGAAGAAGCATTGATGGCACAATTCTTGGATGGACTCCAAGAAAGGATCAGCTGCAAGGTGGAAAGGCAAATCTCCAACGACTTCAAGGACTTGTTCCACCTATCTGTGCAAGCTGAACAGCACATCAAACGTAAGAGCCAAGACATCCGCAGCAAGCCTAAGACACCTTGGGCACCAAGCAACATGCCCAAGACCGTAGACAAAGGCAAGGGCATAGAGATCGAGTCAAGGTTCAAGAGCAAGCCTCCTGAACCCACCCGTGACCAGAGAGAGCCTGGTAAGTCTTCTAACCCTCAAAGATCCCGTGACATAACTTGTTTCAAGTGCAGGGGACGTGGACACATCTCAAGGGAGTGCCCAAACAACCGAGTCATGCTGATTACGGAGGCAGGAGAGTATGAGTCCCAAGATGAAGATGACTATGAACCAGAGGAAGAGTATGGTGACATTGAGTACCCTGATGTGGGGAAGTGCTGGTCACTAGACGTATCCTCAGTGCAATGGTGGATCCTTCAGAGACCATCCAAAGGGAGAACATCTTCCACAGCCGTTGCACCATCAAGGGCAAGGTATGAAACCTCATCATAGATGGTGGTTCTTACACTAACGTTGCTAGTGCATATATGGTTGATAAGCTAGGTCTGGAGAAGACAAAGCATCCTCGACCATATAGACTGAGATGGCTCGATGACAAAGTGGAGCTAAAGATCCATGAACAAGTCATTGTACCATTCAGTGTGGGCAAATACCAGGATCAAGTTGTGTGCGACGTGGTGCCCATGCAAGCTGGCCATCTTCTACTAGGAAGACCATGGCAGTTTGACAAAGAGACCAGGCATGATGGCCAAACCAATCTCTACACCTTCGTGCATGACAAGAGAAAGGTCAGCCTAGCTCCTCTTACACCTGCCCAGGTACACGAGCTACAACTCCAAATGAGTAAGGAAAAGAAACTTATTAAGTCTAATTTTCTTATTCAACCAAGCCATGTCCGGAGAGCTTTAGCCTCGAAGGATTTAATGTTACTAATGGTCTTCAAAGAAGTTTTAAGTATAGAACAGGGACAAGTAGAGCTACCTCCTGAAGTAGCAACTCTCCTCAACAAGTTCCAGGATGTATTTCCAGAGGAGATACCAGTAGGCTTGCCTCCTTTACGTGGCATAGAACACCAGATTGATCTTGTGCCCGGAGCAGCCCTGCCCAACCGGCCAGCCTACCGGATGAGTCTAGAGGAGTCCAAGGAGCTTGAGAAGCAAGTCAAGGAGCTCCTGGAGAAAGGATATGTTCGAGAGAGCCTCAGTCCATGTGCCGTACCATTGCTACTAGTGCCCAAGAAGGATGGGACTTGGCGCATGTGCGTGGACTGCCGAGCAATCAACAACATCACAGTCAAGTACAGGCATCCAATACCACAACTGGATGACATGCTAGATGAGCTGAGTGGAGCCACGGTCTTCTCCAAGATAGACCTCAAAAGTGGATACCACCAGGTAAGAATGAAGGAAGGTGATGAGTTGAAGACTGCTTTCAAGACAAAGCAAGGGCTCTACGAGTGGACAGTCATGCCATTTGGCTTGACTAATGCCCCAAGCACCTTCATGCGCCTTATGAACCAAGTTCTTTGGGCGTACATCAGTAAGTTCGTAGTAGTTTACTTTGATGACATTTTGGTTTATAGTAAGTGCCTACGGGAACACCTCACACATCTTGAGATGGTACTAAAAACCCTTCGACAAGAAGAGCTTTATGCCAATCTCAAGAAGTGCACCTTTTGTACTGATAAGCTTGTCTTTTTGGGTTTTGTTGTAAGTTCACAGGCCCTACAGGTTGATGAGGAAAAGATTCGAGCCATACAAGAATGGCCAACACCAGGCATAGGAGCAGTGCTAATCCAAGGAGGGAGACCAGTGGCATACTTCAGTGAGAAGCTAGGTGGTGCCTCACTGAACTACCCCACTTATGACAAGGAGCTTTATGCCCTTGTCCGAACATTGGAGACTTGGCAGCATTACTTGCTGTCCAAGGAGTTTGTGATCCACACTGATCATGAGACTCTCAAACACCTCATGGGGCAACCAATATCAAGAGGAGACATGCCAGGTGGATGGAGTTCATAGAGACCTTCCCGTACATCATCAAGTACAAGAAGGGCAAAGACAATGTGGTAGCCGATGCACTATCAAGGAAGTTTGCCTTGATATCAACCATGGAGGCAAAGGTCCTAGGATTCGAGCACATCAAGGACCTATACAAGGATGATCCTGACTTTGCTGAGAGCTACAAGGAGTGTGGCACGGGGAGTCATGGCAAGTTCTACATCCATGAGGGATTCTTGTTCCGAGAAAGAAGGCTGTGCATACCACAAGGATCATTAAGGGAGCTTATCATCCGAGAGGCTCATGGAGGAGGACTCATGGGCCACTTTGGTGTCGACAAGACTCTAGCAGTGGTCAAGGAGCACTTCTACTGGCCACACATTAAGAGGACAGTAGAAGCTCATTGTGCAAGATGCATCACTTGCAAGAAGGCAAAGTCCCGAGTGCAACCTCACGGGTTGTATCTCCCACTGCCCATACCCACACATCCAGGGTGGACATCTCGATGGACTTTGTTCTAGGTCTGCCCAAGATCAACCACAAAGATGCAATCTTTGTAGTGGTGGACAGATTCTCCAAGATGGCACATTTCATCCCATGTGCTAATGTCAATGATGCCACACAAACAGCTGAGCTGTTCTTCAGGGAGATAGTACGGCTTCATGGAGTGCCAAGGACGATCGTATCAGACAGGGACACCAAGTTCTTCAGCCATTTCTGGAGGATCCTTTGGAGAAAGCTAGGCAGGAAGCTACTCTTCTCTACCACCTGCCATCCTCAAACCGATGGCCAAACTGAAGTTGTCAACAGGACACTATCAACCCTTCTCAGGACTACACTAGGGAAGAACCTAAATACTTGGGTGGAGTGCCTGCCATTCATAGAGTTCGCTTACAACCGAGTCGTGCACTCAGCAACCAAGAAGACACCATTTGAAGTGGTATACGGCTTCAACCCTCTCACCCCATTGGAGCAAACACCACTACCACCAGCTGAGATGACCAACCTCAACAGAGCATCCAAGGCAGAGTTCATAAGGAGGTTACACCAGAAGGTAGCAGAAAACTTGGAGAAGAGGACCGGACAGTATGTGAGTCATGCCAACAAGGGAAGAAAGGAGGTGATCTTTCAACCAGGCGATTGGGTGTGGCTACACCTACGGTAGGAGAGGTTCCCAAACCTAAGGAGTTCCAAGCTAGCACCAAGAGAAGATGGACCATTCAGAGTGCTCGAGAGGATCAACAACAACGCCTACTGGATCGAGCTGCCAGGTGAGTTTAATGTGTCCAATACGTTCAATGTTACTGACTTAGCCCCTTTGCATGCAGATGAACCAGTTTTGAGGACAAAACCTACTGAAGAGGGAGGGAATGATGAGGACATCAGGTCGTACATCCAGCCAGGAGACCAGACTGGCCGACCAGGAAGCTTGCCGAGACAGCAGGACCATCTGGCACGTCTGCCGGACCAGGCAGTACCGCCGGACCCTCGACCTATAGGACCAGACCGGTCAGCATCGCCGGCGGAGAGGCCCAAGCTTCCGGCACACTTGGTAGGGGCGTGTATGACACCGCCGGGCCCTCTGGTGATGCCGCCAACTCCGGGATCAACTTGGGCGGTCCTGAAGGCATCCCGGCCAGTACCGCGCACAATCCAGCCGGTACAGCCGATCCAGCCGAGTACATGCGCATTTCCACTTCCACACAAGAGGAATCGGACCAAATGAGCTACCAGCTCCAGGACATGCACCTAGAAGAAGTATCTACACCAGTGGTACCTCAAGGAGCAATGACAAGAAGCAGATCAAGGGCACTCTTCCACAAATTCAGCTTATGGTTCGACAAGCTCCTAGAGGAAGATCAGCTAAGGACAATGGGCCAGAAGAGCAAATTAGAGTCCAAAGGCTTCTCAACAACACAAGGAACATCAGAGACTTGTGCTTTAGTGGCAAGAGAGGTCAGGGCCCAAAGATATTTAACCCTACTCCAAGTCGAAGACTAGGAGCAAGGCGCGTGCATGCCACAAGGACGGCCAACTTCCATTTCTTGGCCGTGAGGTGAGTTAAGGTAAGTTTACATTCGAATATATGCCTCTTTCTGTTTTGCAGGGTAGGATCTAGTTGCTTTACATTTTTGAGTCAAGAACAGTTTAGGAATAGGTCCTTTTTCGGTTATGCACTTTTGTATCTTTTCCTTTTGTGCACTTTTGTAAACTTTCCTTTTTTTCTTTATTTGTGTCGACCCTAGAAGGTCAAGCTGTCGAGCATATTAATAAGGCTCCTTCCAGCATTGTAGTTCGACAACCTTTTTGATATTAATAAAGTAGAACTTTTTCCAACAAGTTTTCTCTCTAAGAATCTTGTGCGCTTAGAACCTAGTTGAGACCAGCCCTCCTATCTCTGAGTTTGTGATTTATCACGAGGTTCATCACCCCTCGTGTGGTTTACTTCACCCCTCCATCGAATACCAACTCAAAAACCCCTATCCAAGAAGTCTAAGGTCGAGTTTCTCACCTAACCTTCTCCAAACAGCCCATGCGCATACATCCTTGAATCTAGGTTTGTATCAATATCCCACCATGATTTTTCTCATATACTCAACAGCTAGAGAAAAATAAAGTAGTCAACATTGAGTATATTCGCTCAACCGACAATGCAGCAGACTTGTTCACATAGGCGCTTCCTACAACAACATTCAAAAAGCATGTTCAAAATATTGGAATGCATCATTTGCGAGATATATAAATGGAAGTATATATATCTTTTCGAGGGGGAGATTACGTATATGTACTCTTTTTCCCTTATCATGATTTTTATCCCATTGGATTTTTACATGATAAGGTTTTTAACGAGATAATATGTAAAACTTCAATAATAAGAAACAATCAAGGGGGAGTGTTGAAAAGTCAACAAAAGTGTCTTCAACGATGTCTTTTGTTGATTCTTCTTTTGCGGATTATTTTAGTTAAACTTTACGTTTACCGACTTTAGTAACTCGGTAAACTTTCTCTATAAATATGATGTTATGCATTATTTGTAAGAGATACAACAACAATAAGAGATTTCTCTCTTCTCTCCTCTTTTCTCTTGAGTAAAACTATAAGATTAATTTTATCTCTCTAGATATTTTCATAACAATAAGCCTTTAGTCATGGAGCACCAATGATCAGTTAAGAATGACCATTTTAACTGGCCAATCAACTTATCATCTATACACTAAATCGTTCCTAACTTTTGATTCATAGTTCAGAATGACACGAATCCAACTCCCACATTAAGCTAGCTCTATTTTCTATATTGTGACAACATTTAAATCTGAAAAACTACCATAAAGCCTTAAAGTAATCCAATCTATGTCAAACTATGTGATGCCATGCATTATGCTTCATTTATAAATTTTTACTTAAAAAGCACTAATGATCAGTTTAGAATGGTCACTTTTACTGACAGATAAACTTGACATGTCTGCACTAAATCGTCTATAACTTTTGGTTTAGAGTTCTGAATGACATGAATCCAACGCCCACGTTAATCTAGCTCAATTTTCTATATTTTGAAAAAATTTAAGAACGAAATATCAACGACAAAGTTTTCAAGTAATCCAATCTATCCCAAACTGCGTGATGCCATGCATTATGCTTCATTTGTAAACCTTTGCTCAATGAGCTCTAGTGATCAATTTATAATTATCAATTTAACAGGCCGATAAACTTGACATGTCCGCACTAAATCATTTGTAACTTTTAATTTCGAGTTCCGAATGACATGAATCTAATGTCCACGCTAAGGTAGCTCAATTTTTGACATTGTGACAAAATTTAAGACCGAAATAACGATGAAAAAGCTTCCAAGTAATCCAATGTATCCCAAACTGGGTGATGTCATGCCTTATGCTTCATTTATAAGCCTTTACTCAATGAGCACCATTGATGAGTTTAGAATGATCATTTCAACTGGCCGATCAACTTGACATATACGCACTAAATCATCTGTAACTTTTGATTTAGAATTCAGAATGATACGAATCCAACGCCCACGTTAAGCTACCTCAATTTTCTATATTGTAATAAAATTTAAAACCAAAATCGCTACAAAAAAATTATCCCAGTAATCCAATGTATCCCAAACCGTGTGATACCATGCAATATGCTCCATTTAAAAGCCTTCACTCATGGAGAACCAATGATCAGTTAAGCATGATCATTTTAACTGGCCGATCAACTTGACATCTACACACTAAATCGTCCTTAACTTTTGATTTAAAGTTCAGAATGACACGAATCAAAGTCCCACATTAACCTAGCTCTATTTTCTATATTGTGACGAAATTTAAGACCAAAATAGTGACAACAAAGCCTCCAAGTTATCCAATGTATTCCAAACTGGGTTATGTCATGCATTATGCTTCATTTATAAGCTTTTACTCAAGGAGCACCATTGATCTGCTTAGAATGATCATTTTAACTGGCCAATCAACTTGATATGTACGCACTAATTCGTCTATAACTTTTGATTTAGAATTCTGAATAACAGGAATCCAATGCCCACGTTAAGCTACCTCAATTTTCTATATTGTGCTAAAATTTGACACCAAAATAACTAAGACAAAGCCTCCATGTAATACAATTTATCCCGAACTGCGAGATGCCATGCAATATGCTATATTTATAAGCCTTTACTCATGGAGCACCAATGATCAGCTTATCAAGATCATTTTAACTGGCCAATCAACTTGCCATCTACGCACTAAATCGTCCTTACCTTTTGATTTAGAGTTCAGAATGACACAAATCCAACTCCCACATTAAGCTATTTCAATTTTCTATACTGTGACAACATTTGAGACTGAAAGAACTACCACAAAGCCTTCAAGTAATCCAATCTATGTTAAACTGCATGATGTCATGCATTATGCTTCATATATACGTTTTTACTGAAGGAGCCCTAATGAACAGTTTAGAATGATCAGTTTAGAATTGTCACTTTAACTGGCCAATAAACTTGACATGTGCGCACAAAATCGTCCAAACTATTGATTTCGAGTTCAAAATGACATGAATCCAATGCCCACGTTAAGCTAGCTCAATTTTCTATATTGTGACAAAATTTTAGAACAAAATAGCAACGAAAAAGCTTTCAAGTAATCCAATCTATCCCAAACTGTGTGGTGCAATGCATTATGCTTCATTTGTAAACCTTTGCTCAA
This sequence comes from Pugionium dolabratum, assembly GCA_018901945.1. Classification (NCBI taxonomy): domain Eukaryota; kingdom Viridiplantae; phylum Streptophyta; class Magnoliopsida; order Brassicales; family Brassicaceae; genus Pugionium; species Pugionium dolabratum. The sequence continues at coordinate 164,311 of JAEVFF010000702.1, read as the reverse complement.
TGAGCTGCAGTGATCAATTTAGCTAGCCGATAAACTTGACATGTCAACAATAACTAGTCTATAACTTTTCATTTCGAGTTGAGAATGACATGAATCCAACGCCCACATTAAGGTAACTCCATTTTCTATATTGTGACAAAATTTCAGACCTAAATAGCAACAACAAAGCCACCAAGTAATCCAATGCATCCGAGACTGCGTTATGCCATGCATTATGCTTCATTTATAAGCTTTTACTCAAGGAGCACCAATGATCTAACACCCACAAATCAAACGCCCACGTCAAGCTACCTCGAGTTTCTAATTTTAAGACCAAAATAGCTATGACAAAGCCTCCAAGTAATCCAATGTATCCTAAAATGCGTAATGTCATGAATATGCTCCATTTATAAGCCTTTATTCATGGAGCACCAATGATCAGTTTAGCATGATCATTTTAACTGGCCGTTCAACCTGACATCTACGCAGTAAAACGTCTTTAATTTTTGATTTAGAGTTCAGAATGACACGAATCCAACTCTCACATTAAGCTAGCTCTATTTTCTATATTGTGACAATATTTGATACTGAAAAATTTAGCACAAAGCCTTCAAGTAATCCAATTTATCATAAACTATGTGATGCCATGCATTATGCTTTATTTATAAGTTTTTACTGAAGGAACACTAATGATCCATTTAGAAAGATCCGTTTAGAATGGTCACTTTAACTGGTTGATCAACCTTACATGTCCGCATTAAATCATCCGAAACTATTGATTTAGAGTTCAGAACGACACGAATCCAACGCTCATGTTAAGCTAGCTCAATTTTCTATATTATGACAAAATTTAAGAACGATATAGCTACGAAAAAGCCTCCAACTAATACAATCTATCCCAAACTGCGTGATGCCATGCATTATGCTTCATTTGTAAACCTTTGCCTAATGAGGTCCTGTGATCAGTTTAGAATGTTCATTTTAACTAGCCGATAAGCCTTATATGTCCCACTAAATAGTCCAAAACTTTTACTTTAGAATTCAGAATGACATGAATCCAATGCCCACGTTAAGCTAGCTCAATTTTCTATATTGTGATAGAACTTAAGACCGAAAGAACAACAACAAAACATCCTAGTTATCCAATGTATCCCAAACTGCACTAAATCATCCAAAACTTTTGATTTAGAGTTCAGCTTGACAAGAATCCAATGCCCACGTTAAGTTCGCTCAATTTTCTATATTGTAACAAAATTTAAGAATGAAATAGCTTCGAAAAAATCTTCAAGTAATCCAATCTTTCTCAAACTGCATGATGCCATGCATTATGCTTCATTTGTAAATCTTTTCTCAATGAGCTCCACTGATGACTATAGAATGATCAATTTAACTAGCCGATAAACTTGACATGTCTGCACTAAATCATTTGTAACTTTTGATTTAGAGTTCAGAATTACAGGAATCCATTGCCTACGTTAAGCTAGCTCAATTTTCTATATTGTGACAAAATTTAAGATCGAAATAGCTACAACAAAGCTTCAAAGTAATCCAATCTATACCAAACTGTGTGATGCCATGCATTATGCTCATTTCTAAACCATTGGTCAAAGAGCACAATTGATCAGATTAGAATGATCATTTAAACAAACTTGATTATCCGCACTAAATCGTATTTAACTTTTTATTCAGAGTACAGAATGACACAAATACAATGCCCACGCTAAGTCGGCACTAAATCATTCGTAACTTTTGATTTAGAGTTCTGAATGACCTGAACCCAACGCCCACGTTAAGCTAGCTTAAATTTATATATTGTGACAAAATTTAAACTGAAACAGCTACGACAAAGCCTCCAAATAATCCAATCTACCCCAAACTGTGTGATGTCAGACATTTTGCTTTATTTATTAGGCTTTACTTAAGGAGCACCANAAAAATGATTGCCAGTTGCACCAAATATATTTTAGTACACGAAGTATATGGATAATATGCTGACAAATTTGGAGAATCAAATGTTATATAATAAGATTAAATAGATATATGAAATTAATAAATTACGTAAAAAATCCACCCAAAAACTTTTACATTTAAAATTCACTAATTTCTGCTTAATCTATAAAGTTTCAGTATTTATTGATCAGGAACTATGGTCCAGGTCGAATTAAAGGGGTCCCAATTTATACTTGTGTCCGAATTCATTTTCAAAACCATATTAAATGAACATAGGTTGGGAAAAACCTTGTATAGCTTCCTCAAAATTTTATATTATTTTAATCTAAATATGATGGAAAAGTAAAGATTATATATGTTTAAAAAATTAACCAAAAATATATAAGCACAAAAGAAAACGACAAAGAAAATAGGTAAACAAATTAAAAGTAAATTCAAACATTGAAGTGTCTTGAAGACTTGAAGTGTGTTGCAGTATAAAAGTTATGATCAAAAATCAAGGTTTTAATCATGAATTCATGTTTGAAGATAGATCAATATTGGTTATAATTACTGCCTTTTGCTTTGCTTTATGTCCTTAATTTTATATTATATGCTTCACCATATTTAAACTATGGACGTTAATAATCATTGATATCTCCAATGCCACCAATGCATGAGTAGGTAGTGTTTAATTTATTTGGGCCAACCATATCGACACCAACATAACTGATTTCATACAGATCACATTTATTTGAAACTTTCATTGTAATAATTCATTCACAGTTTCCCTCTTTACGTAAACTCTAATAAATGATTACTTTACTAAACATAGAAGTTGCTCTGACCATCCTCATGCTCATTCATTCAAATAATTATATGTTACAAAAATAAGAAAAATGGAGTTAATGTCAATCAATACATAGTACAATGTTATTGCTCGTAGAGGTTTGTACAAAACCGACAAAACATTTTTACTTTTATTAGTTAAAATATTTATTATACACAATTTGATTGAATAACCGCATACCATAACTATAAAGAAATATACCTTTTTGATATTTACTCTTTCACAAAACAGAACAATTAGTAATTTCAAGAAATGAGTGACAAAAAAAAGTAATATCAAGAAATGATAAAATTATTCGCTATTTTCTACAAATTCTAGTTAGTCCGTTATTTTTAAAGTAATACATTAAAATAACATATTTTAAGTTTTTGGTTTAAATTTAAAATTTCAAAATAGCATATATTATTTACTAAAAATAAATATTTATCATAAATTAAAATATTATATTTGAATTTTTTTTAATTTAGAGATTAATTTTTCTTATTAAAAATAAGTTTAAAGGTATTTTAATATTAAATTTATGTTATTTTAGAAAATTAAAATTAATGATCCTATATTGAGAAAGAAAACTGAAAATAATAATATTTTGTCAATTACTTTTAGAGTAATACCCTAAAATAGCACCTTTTAAAGTTTTTCTTCCAAATCTAGCATCATAAAATTAAATTCCCAAAATAGCACAAATACTTATGTGAAAATACTTATTTATTCTAAATAAATTATACATAAACTTAAAGTATTGTATTTGGGTTCATTATTTCCAATTTAGGGTTTAATTTTTTTTAATTAAAATATAGTTTTAATGCATTTTAATCTTAAATTTATGCTATTATTGGAAATTTAAACTAATGATGCTATTTTTGGAACAAAAACTTAGAATAGTGCTATTTTAGACATTTGTCCTTACTTTTAAGATAATTCTCAAAAACAATATATTTAAAAAAAAATTCTTTCAAAATAATATCATTAACTCTTTTTTTCCAAAATACTATGAAATTGTTTAAGAAACCTTTTTATTAAATAAATATAAATTCTACGAACTCAATCACAGTATATTATTATCTTTTGCATATATAAGAACTCTTAATGTTTTCTGTTATCGTTAAAAGTAATCCTCTAAAATATCACTATTTTAAATAAGAAATACCTTATATTAGCACTAAATCAACTTTTTGTGACAAAATTAGCACTGAAGGCAAAAAATCACTAATCTAGCATTTCAACCCATCATAAAAGACTTTAATATCCTCAAATAACAAACGCATGTCTTCGTGATGAGCCGGCGAAGGATTCTTCAAAATTTAAGATTTGGGTGTCGGCGAATTGTTCTTCGATATCACATACCTCTATTTCCGGCAAAATTTGCAGTAAGAAAACCTCAACCTCCGAAAAGTATCGAGAAGACATACGCGATCCCTGGCGGAAGCCGCAACACATAAATCGTAGACTGCGATTTTGTTTCTGGCGAGATTTGCAGAGGCAGGATCTCTTTGTTTCCACCGAGATTTACATAGACACGATCTCTTCATTCCTTTTGGTGATATCTTTGTCTCATTTCCCTCATTTTGGCAGAAGCACGACACAAGAAGAAACAACACAAAGGTAAAACCAAATCTTATGTCTGATTTCTCTATTTTTTTCCAAATTTATCCAGAAGCAGGGTTTTTCTACGCAAAGAGACCCCAATCAAACAACAGATTTATCTAGAATCATGGTTTGAGTATGCGAAGAGACAAGGAGACACCGAAGATGCACAGATGTACACTGATATTGGAGTCTACTATGCTCCTGGTCCTGTCCTAAGAGGCGAAGAGTTCAATGGGGCAGAAGTTGTGCATAAAAGGGAGAAATGGCTGATCGAAAACCATGGATTCCGGCCTCAATACACTGTGTCTGAGCTTATGGAGGATGTTCGATCCTAGCTTGTATAAGCATTGCCGCAAAAAGTACAAATTTGTTGGAACATTCATGAGTGTTTACTTCAAGTCCAAAAAGGAGGGAAGACTGTGAAAGAAATTAAAGAAGCTGAACAAGTTCATCTCGAAACACCTTACGCCAAGGCAGATTAGTGTCTTTTTTATTTTCCAATTTCTCTGTTATGTGTTGGCCATTTTCAGTGTAATGTCTTGATGATGACTATTGTTGTTTGTTTCTTGTTTGTTGTTTGACTTCCTGCTTTGAATGGATTTTAAGGTTTCCAGATTCGGATTTGCTTTCATTTAAGAGAAATTAATTAAAGGTCTTTCGTTTCTCATAAATAAAACCTGACACTTAATTTGGATACTAAATCATCTTGAAAATGATGTTAGATTATGTAAATGAGATATTCTTCAGTCAAAACACTGCATCCACCTTAGAGTTTCTAATTTGTACAAACCATCAACTTATAACATCTAAAAAAAACATTACATTTTTCTTGTTCCAAGTCAAACTGTTTTTTGTTTTTATTTTTGTATATACCTGAACTAATATGAATAATATCAAAATCTCCATGAGACTTTGATATAAATTGAAAAGACAGGTTTCTATTTCTTCTTAAGCTCAAGTAGTCTTCACCATCTCTTATGAACATAAGTTGTGTTTGTTTCACCAACATCTGCAAAAGCAATTCATAAACCAAAACTCTTTAATCCATATAGACAATTAATAAACATGTCATGTGAAAAGTAGAGAAACAAAACCAACATAAGGTTGCTTACAATACAATGTGGGTTCAGATTTTTCGCAGGAATCCGAGAATATATCCGATAAACAAATAACAATTTAAGTGAAATAATTAGATTTCATACACAAGATTCATACTAGCCAATAGATTTGGAGAATTGATCTCAACTTTTGGCCTTTCATTGTCTATAACTTGGTTAAGATTAAAGAATAGCTTACTAAAAATATGAAATGCCTTCCTAAAATGTATTCCTAAAACGTAAAACTGCATATGGTTTATTAAATTTTAGGAAGACTTTATGCAATTTTAGGTACTATCTCTCATGTTTTAGGAATCTTTCCCTAAAATGTTGAGTTTATGAAGACTTTGTGCAATTTTAGGTAGTATCTTTTATGTTTTAGGAATTTCTTCCTAAAACGTTATTTATGAACATATGTATGTTGCTGTAGTGGTCTTGTACAGAAGATCTGCAAATACAGAATAGCAACATTCATACATTAAAAAACTCATCTACCAAAAGATGAAAAAGAAATAACATCTACCATAAGATAAACTAATCTACCAAGCTTAGCCTACATACCAGATGTAAAGATATATCTTCAAATAAAACAAGAATCTTGAGTCCACTCAATAGTCTTGTATAGAACAAAGATAAACAAATCATAAGCTTTTGGTTTAGAAATCAACGAATGTTAAAGACCACTAAAATTTCAAAATCTGATGTTGTAAAACATTCAGAGGAAGCAACAGTCTCATTAAAAAGGTTGACAGTTATAAGAAAGCATAACTAGAATGACAATAACAAAGTGGAAAAAAATAGAAGAAAAGCTTACAAGAAAAAGAAGAAATGATTATGAGAAAATGTACCATTCAATAGAATGGAACTGAGTGTGGTACCGTAGGACTATAATTCTAAATCAAATACGATCAGGAGAACAATTTCTTTAATAGCCATCATTGCGTATTTTTAAGTGGAAAACTTCCCTACAGTTCAGATTCAGTATCCTTCAAAACAAAAGAGCTAATTTAACTGAAGCAATCAAGGAATACGAAATACACATACAGAAAAACAATATTTGACCACAAAATGAAGCAATTAAGAAAAAAAAAATACTCGACAACACATAGGCTTAACAAGATACCGAAGAACATACTAAAACACCAAAATAGAAAATGATCCCATGTCCCAGAAAAACACGATCGGCATACAAACCTTATCGGAATGGGTAAATACTTCAGTGCTGGTTCTCAAAAGTCAAACCCCCCAAAATTAGGGTTCTACGTCAGAAAGACCAACTAGATACAGACTAATCAAGGTAAATATTCTACAATAGAACTAGAACCATTAATATTATCATTGTTATAAGAGGAAAAGCGAAGAAGCTAACCCATGACTCTCACAGAGAATGCGACGCGGAGTGAGGAGTAAGAGAGGTGACGGAGTAAGGAGAGGTGACGGAATAAGAGAGTCAACAGAGTAAGAGAGTCGACGGAATAAGAGAGTCGACAGAGTGAGAGAGGCGACGGTGGGAAAAATATTCCCAGAGAGAAAATTTCGGCGGCAGTAGAAAGAGGTATCGCGTAAGAGCAGTAATAGGAATATAAGAGATTAAGTTAAAATTAGGATAATTTAGTCTTTTTTTACAATTAAAAAATGCTATATTTGGGAGTTTAAGGTTATGATGTTGTTTTAGTCACTAAAATTTGTTTTAATGCTAAATTAGTCATTTAACACAATAAAACTAAAATTTCTAAAATAGCACAAATCATTATGTAAAAATAATTATTTATCTTAAATAAAATATATATAAAATTAAAATTTGGATTCACTTTTTCTAATTTAGAATTTAAATTTTGTTTATTATGAAGAAGTTTTTGATTATTTTAATATTAAATTTGTACTATTTTTGAAAACTTAAATGATTATTGTTATATTTAGAAAAAAAGAGAAATACCCTAAATTAGCACTCAATTCAAAAAATCACACAAATAGCATTTTAACAAATAAAAAAGACTAAAATATCCTTAATTTTAGTCAAGGTTTGATTCCCTTCCCAAGTAAAGGTTTTGTCATTTTAATTAAATGTGTGTATATATATTAAATAAAATTTAAAATGTCAATTATCTATATTATCATATTGGTTACATACCACTTCTCTCCAATTATTTGATCAAGGTTCGATCCCCCTCCAAAGATATTAATAAAGCTTTTGCTATTTTAATTAAACTAGTGTATATATAATAAACAAAATGTTATATATTGATTAGTTACAGCGACATATTGGTTACACACTATTTCTCTCACCTAATTGTTCCATGTTTAATTATTTTATTTAGGAAAGGCTTCCTTAATATTAAGAAATATTTACTTAATTTAGGTTAGTAGTCATATTTTATGCAAAATTTAGGAAGGGTTTATGAAAATTTAGGAAGTATCTCTTACGTTTTAAGAATTCCTTCCTAAAACGTGAAATTAAATAAGTAAGAGTGTTTATCCATCAGATTGTTTCCCATGAATTAATCAAAAGTGTTTATCCAAAAAACATCAACAAGATTGTTTATCCAAAAAACATCAGCGAGAATGTTTATCAACAATCACAAATATAAGTCATAAATGAAAACATCAAAATGAAAATGTCCAAACTAAGATTTATCACCAAACTCATGAAAGATGTCAAATGTCAGCTTCGTTGTTATGTTTTCTTCTGCGGCCCTGTAGCTTTGACATATCTTCAATGTTCATTGAATGACATTCAATCATTTTGAGCACAAAAAGAAAACAATTGACATCGTTTTCGTCATTAAAAAAAATAGGTTTGCACCTCTTTCAAAAACTCATTAATGCGTTCAATCTTACTCCATAAGAATTTTCACATCAACATCCTGAAATTAGAAAAAAATAATTTTGCAATCATTAAAGTTTAAAATATTTATTAAGATACCATTGGAAAACTTAAACAGTAAGATAAGTTTATGATGTAAACACAAAAATCTAATTTAAACTAAAGACAGATATATATGCAAAATAAAATGCTTATATGTCGATTAGTTACAGTAGCATATTGGTTACACACTCCTTCTCTTGTATAAGGGTCCAAAGTTTGATTCTCATCTTGTGAACTGATTTAAAATTTTTGCACAAGATTATCTTTAAGGATAAATAAGGTTATTTTAGTCTTTTTCACTTAAAAAAATGTTATTTATGTGAGTTTAAGTTTGGGATGCTAATTTAGTCATTAAAATATTATTTAGTGTTAAATTAGTCAATTGTCCAAAAAAAAATTTAAAATAGTGATTTTGTAGTGAATTGCCCTATCATTAATCCTTATTTATATTTAAAAAAAAAAACAGTGTATATATTCTCTCCAACATGTATATTACACATTTTCTTTGAAAATTTCAGACAAGTCCTTTCAATTAATAAATGCTTGGTGTGCACTTTTTTTACTTATCTCGTTGCGGGAACAGGAAACTTGCATTTATTAATCTTTCAATGAATAAAAGTTATTGGTAACGACCAACCACTCCTGTTGGGGATTAACCATTTCAATGACATGATATCATAAACATGTTTTAACTCTAACTTTTCTCATGTGAAAAGTGTTTCGAATCATTGATTCATAACCTTTCTTTATGATAATAAATTAGTCTAAACAGTGAGAAATCAGATCTCGACTATAATCGTCGCGGCTCAAACAAAGATTGGGTTAAAAAATCTGAAGTAAGTAATGACTTTAAATGAGATAGTACAAAAGTTTGTTTTGGTGGTTGGATGTATCTCATTCTTATTCTAAGCATTTAATATCATTTGCACTTATGTCTTATATGGTCTTAATGGAAGCCTCTTTTTCTTTTGTTCGTTTTAAATTTATCTCTATGTTCTACTCAGAGAACATTTAAATTATGAAAGACCATAAATTATTAAGAAAATACTACATGCTTGAACTTGTGACCATTTTGGTTCTAACTATGGTCTTTTGTGATTTTTTTTTAATCTAAGTTCTCACTAGATTTATATCCACATCTTGAATGAGAAAAAATATTTGCAAATTATACAATATTATTTATTAACAAATATAAAGTTTGATATTTATATAATTTTAATTTTTATTTAAATTATTTTTAATATTAATTTATGTTTATGTAAATTAAAAAAAATAATTATTTTTTACCAATTTAATAGTATTTTTTGTTAGTTTAATAAAATATATTGTTTCTCTAACCAAATTAATAACAATGACATATATTATAATTATTTTACTAATTTGAACTAATTCATATATTTATTTAAAACTTATTGTGGTGATCACACGTCAACATAATATTTTTGTTAATAACACATTAAATTAAAATTATTTTTTAAAAATATTGATCAAATAATATATTACAGATATTATAATGTATAAATCTAGTAAACAAATAAATGAGCATAGCTTAAGGCTCGACACTTCTATGATAAACTCTTGCTTTAGGCCACAATATAAGATTTAGTTTTTTTTTACCAACAACAGCAATAATTTTTTTTCTTTGTCCACCGAAGTAATTTTTTATATAAACAAAATTAAAATTGTGAGTTGCAATTTTTTTTATACAACTAAAAAAACACAAAACCACAAACCCTCGACAACACTGTTAGGGTTCCAATCTAGATTAGATTCTACCAGAAACACCAACGTCACACCTTCGTCATAAATATTTGATCGATGAATGGTATGTTTATTCTTTATATTATATTCTTTTGTGTTTGTAATTTATGAATTCATAATTTTGGTAGACTGTTGAGCATGAATGATGAAAAAGATGTATGTGATGTTTTTACTTTTTACTTATGTGTATAAGATGAAATAAATTCAATGGATTAAATAGATAGATAGAAATCAAATTTTTCAAAAGAGGGAGAAGATAACAAAATGACGATATATAAATTCATTTGTGTCTTGTTGGGCTCTTCTGGTTTGGGTTTTGTAGCACAAAGTTTAAATGGCCGATGACTCCGCTTTGGTGCTTCGAGGATGTTTAACGTTTCTTTAATTTTCTTTTTTATTTTATTTCTCTTTGTATCAATATTCCTATATTTATATTTGTTTTTTTTAAATAAAATTTTTCCCACAGTTTTAATATATAAAATAATAAACTATGGTGTTTTTAGTCTATATTTCTCTAAATCAACTAGAGCAATTATTTCAGAAATAATAGTATTATTAATTTAAATTTTTAATAATATCACAAATTTAATTTTAAAATTAAAATAAAATTTCATTTTAATACAAAAAAATTAAATATTAAATTAGAAAAACAAACCCAAATATAATGTTTATATTTATGTATAATTTTAAGTAAATAAATATTATTATATAATTATTTATGTTATTTTAAAAATTTTAATTTTAAAATACTATTTTTGTAAAAAAATTTTAAAAATACTTTTATGGTATTATTCTATACACTATCATATAGTGTCAATATCTTTCAAACTAATGTCAAATTTCTTATATTTTTCTAGAAAAGGTTGTAAACTTATTTTTTTATTAGAAAATTTGAAACTTATTTATTTTCGTGTTATAGTTCAAAAATATACATCAAACTTTTTAATCAAAAATAAATAAATTTAAAATTGTTTTGAAAAAGATATAAAAACTTGACATTAAACAATATTGACACTATACATAGTTTCTAGAAAAAAATGAATCTTCCTTCCATGTTTTTATTTCAAGATGTAAATTATGTTTACAAATAAATTATAAAAGTATGTATTTCTAAAAATAATTTTGTAGTTTAGAAAGGTAAAAATTAATAAACGTGTGAATTATAAAAACTAAAATGTGTTAAGATATGATTTTACATTTTATTAAAAAGAATACTTTTAGCTACTTATTTACATATTATTAAAATATTAATTGGAATATATTATTATTGATTTATAATTATAAATATATTATACATTTATTATTATATATAAATTATTTTAGCTACTTATTTACATATTATTAAAAATATTAATTAGAAGATATTATTACTGATTTATAATTAATAAAATATATTATACATTTATTATTATATATAAATTATTTTTAAGTTTGTGGAAAAAAAAGAAGTAGAAATCATTTCGTTAAGAAAGGAAAGCTCGATTGTACTACTTCTCGAACCCTCTGGATTTGGGGTTTTTCCCATTAAATTGAAGAAAACCAGCCCTAAACCTTCGACTAGTAGAGGAACGAAAACCCAATGGCGATTATCTCTGAGGTTGAAGAAGAAAGCAGCAGCCGACCCTCGATGTTACCGTTCAGGGCGACTTTCGATCCGTCGAACCCATTAGGGTTCTTGGAGAAAGTGTTTGACTTTCTTGGTGAACAGAGCGATTTTCTGAAGAAACCCTCCGCGGAGGAGGAGATCGCCGCGGCGGTTAGGGCGGCGAAGGGAAAGTTGAAGAAAGCGGAAAAGAAAGCTGAGAAAGAGAGTGTAAAGCCTGCAGAGAAGAGTGTGAAGCCGACTGTGGCTGCTTCAAGTGCAGCGCCCATGGAAGTGGAGAAGCCTAAGGAGGAGAAGAAACAGGAAACGGGTCCCATTGGTAAACATAAAATGGTTTCTTTTAACTAATTGAACGTAGATCTTGTCTTTAGGTTGGAACTTTGTTTGATATTGATGAATATTAACTTGGGAATTTAGAACTCGAGTAGGGTGATTTATCCAAAAGTAATCTTTTTCACTTTTGTGATTTGTTGGTCTTGATCGTGTGTTAGATCATCCTTATTGGACTTTGAATCAGTGAACTGTTTTATTCGATACTAGTTCTTCGGTGTATTATGCATCAGTGTTTCACTGTGCACCACTTTCAACATCAACCTTGTTGAAAGATCTTGAGTTCTCGAACTTGATGTCTTCTCTTGTGAATGCAAAACGTCAAACTTTTATTGATTGTAATGAATCCTTTGATGAGCATTGGTGTTCTCATGTTCTTTTGAGTCAAGTTTGTGTCTGTTTTTTTTTTGCAGTTCCTAACAAAGGTAATGGAACCGATCTTGAGAAATACTCATGGGTCCAGACTCTCCAGGAAGTCACAGTTAACATTCCAGTACCTACTGGTACTAAAGCACGATCTGTTGTATGTGAAATCAAGAAGAACCGTCTCAAGCTTGGTCTCAAAGGACAGGATCCAATAATCGATGTAAGATCCTTTGCTATTATGATATATCATAAATTATTCCAATGCCATCCTAACCACCGTATCCCTAATTATAGGGAGAGCTCTACCGGTCTGTGAAGCCTGATGACTGCTACTGGAATATTGGTATATGCCTAAATCCTGAAGGAATAATGCATAAGAGATTCAATTTCGTTGTTGGTGAACAAGAGTGCTTATTCTTTTTGCTATATAACACTCTCAATGATACTTTGCAGAGGATCAAAAGGTGATATCGGTTCTCTTGACTAAGCAAGATCAGATGGAGTGGTGGAAATGTTGTGTGAAAGGTGAACCTGAAATAGATACCCAGAAAGTTGAACCAGAGAACAGTAAATTAGCTGACCTTGATCCAGAAACTCGCTCGACTGTTGAGAAAATGATGGTACTTGTCTTCTTACAATCCTTTCCTTCTCCATAGAAGTTTCTCGAATAATCGGCCTGTGATGTTACACTGAGTTATTTTGTTGTTGTCATCTTTCTATCCATAGTTTGATCAAAGGCAAAAGCAGATGGGTCTTCCAACAAGCGACGAGCTACAGAAGCAAGAGATTCTCAAGAAATTCATGTCTGAGGTAAATAATACATCCACCTTGTATCCTCTCAATTCTTACCACACTGGTGTCCTTTGTAGTGAATGGTTTTCTTCTTTTTCGATATTTTTACATGCAGCATCCAGAGATGGACTTCACAAATGCAAAGATAAACTGAATGCTAGTGTTTCTCTGCCAAAAACCAGTTTTGCATCTTCATCAGCTTATATTTTCGTTTGCAGCTTTTAAAAACATGTTCCTTTTAACTGCTTTTGGTTGGTCTAGTTGAAGGCATAGTTTCATTTCTGAATACATGTTGGGTTATTTGATTATTTCTCAAGGTTTATGGTTGTCTTGGTTTTTGTTGATTGAAACTGTTTCAAAATCCGGTTTTCTCTAAACTCATATGAGTGTCAGCTCTTAAACCGGACAAAATTTGGTATCAGTGTACTTCTCTGTTCAATTACGTCCTCTATAGTGATTGGTCTCTGTCTACGTGACCGTCTGGTAACATATGGGTTCTTGGATTCGTGACGAAACTGCCATTTTCGATAAAAGAAAAGATAAACCGGACTACGTGACAAATTTGTGTTCCAGCCCGGTTTAGTTAGGAATGTGGTCCACATTGTTGTTGTTGCTCTAGACTACATCATTCTTTCTTCAACTTTACCAAATGAGTCCTGTTAGACTAACATACATAGGTTAAAATGTTACTTCAGTAGAAATTATTGGTTTATGTAATTAAATGAATTTCGAAATTAAATTTAATGTATTGGTTTTCTAAATTTTAAAATTTATATTCAAAGTATTTGTTATTGCTTGTATTATTTATAAACTACTAATTTAAATCACGTGTTATTAAATACTATACATTTATTTATAAATTTGATTTTACAATGGATTTTAATAGGTTTGGAAATATTTCTATTTTAAAAATATAAAGACTGAAATCTAAATATTTTAACGGATTTACAAATACTAATTAAAATTCTCATTTTAAATTAATCAGTAAATTTTACAAAGATTTCTTATATGGATTTGTAAATCCACTAAAATAAATAAACGAAATAACGCCATATTAATCTCTCTCTTTACTTTTTCTCTCCCCAACTGCAACCTTTTGTCCACTTCGTGTGAAGCCTCCAGTGCTAGGCAGTCATTGCGAGACTCGCGAGAGGGTTCTAAATTTTCTATTTTCCTTAAGCGATTCAAAAATGGATTTAAAAAACTTAGATGAATCGGAGACACCTTCCGTGTTCCTCTCTGACGGTGATGGGCATGGAGCAACCGAATTAGAACAGACGGACAAAATCTGTCGGATCATCAAAAACCAATTGTTTTATTTTAGTGTATAATAACCATATTTTAATTACATTTTTTTTGCATGGTATGACGTAACGGTGGTAGAATTGAAAAAAATATATGTATTAGTTAAATATATATTTTATAATATATACAAAAAATGGTCATTAAAATATTGAATTTTTGTGTTTATAACATTAAATTTTAAAAATGATCATTAAAATATTGAATTTTTGTGTTTATAACATTAAATTTTAAAAATTTTAATAAATTATTTAAATAGCAATTTAGTAATTGATTACGTCGATTTAGATAAACGATTAATTAACACTTAAATAATACAGTTAACTATAATATTTATTTTAACCAATTAAAATTAAATATTAATAAATAAAAAATAAATAACAGAATTAACGATTGTTATTTCTGGTGTTTGACTAATCGTATACCTAAATTTGTATCGTCAATTATAAATCGTTATTTAAATGGTTCATTAAAAAGTTCGGTATTAAAAAAGTTCAAACGTAAAAATTTAGTATTTTAACGACTATTTTTTATATTAACAGTGTTTAAAATATTTCTAAATAAATTGGTTTAGAATATTTCCTTAATAAATACCACAACGTACATGTTCCAAATGGTTAATTAAATATAAATAACCGAATGGAAAAAACTTTTCTCAATAATTATTAAAGTATCGAGTAGGCTGATTAGTACCATAGGAAGAAATGGGAATAAGAATGCATTCATTGATTGAATCAGAAATGCCAAATGTAGCAGTATTCAGTATCATGAGATGAAGAAAAAGACAAGATGTCAATATATAAATAAACAAAAGAGAATGGAAAATGATAAAAGTGTCCATGTTAAGAAGAAACTAAAACACCAACTTGCCATTTAATTAAAATAAATAAAAATAGAACCATTTCTAAATACACTCAACAAATTCAGACAACCTATCTAATTAGTGTCAATTTGTCTACATTCATGTAATCAGAAGAAATTAGTGGCACATTTTCTTCTTGAAGAAGAATACTAATGGCTCTTCTCAATCTTCTTTTCGTTACTACAAAATTTTATGGTGTAGCTAAAGATGATGTTATGCAGCTTAGATTCATTGAAGTAAATATATCGAATGCTAAATGTAGAATATAGCAATCTTTATACATATGGTATTCGCATACATAGGTTAGTATGAAATGTACTATATAAGTATATAGAACCCCAAAATAGTGAATCACATAGTGATATAGTGGAGATATAAATTAGACGTTTAAACTGAAATAGAATATGATTTAAAGCAAATTACGATAAAAAAAAATTAGATAATTTTAAAAAATATACGTGTGTAGGTAGTGGAAGAGTGCATGAAAATAGGTTTAGATAATATAATAAATTAGATTTTGATTCACTGAGAAAAATATTCATTTATTATAATTAATTATTTATTTAGTTAATATAAATAATATTTTTATATATATATATATATAATTTATCACATATTTAAAATAATTTTTCTAAACTTTTTAATATTGATTACGAAAATAAAATAGATAATAAAATCGGATTATACAAATACATTTAAATTGTATATATTCAATTAAACTAAAATTTTGTTTTATATTTTATTTGACTAAAATTTAAAATTTATAATATTTTTTATATTATATTTGTATTTTATAATAAAATATATTTTATATCAAAATATTAGAAATTTATATATAATATACTGTTTAATGATAATTTTTATAAATAGTGTAATCAATTATATTTTATGTAATATTTATCTTAGTATGGTTTAATAATATGATATATATTTGTAAATTAAATATCAACATAATATTATTTTGTTAAAATGATTTTCAATTAATATATTAGAAATCAATAAAGTATAAAGAAGTGAATAATTTGGTTTTATAATAAGAGAAAAATGAAAGCGAACTGTTAATGTCTATCTGCGATGCAGTTTCGTTTGTCTACGTAACGCGCAAACAATTCTCCAGCTGTTTCTTTTATTCCCATCTCTTTCTATCATATTCATTTTCTTAATTTATTCCTCTCTTTCTAATCCTTTTAAAATACCCTTTTCCTTTTTCACATTTTGTACTTTAATTTACACGAAGAATCCAAACAAAAAACTTTACTATATACAAAATAGCCTATTTTAGATCATCACCCAATCATTGATCTCATAGTTTCTAAAATACTAGCAATTGTATATCAGACTAGACAATTAAAAATTATTCTTTTTTTCCGATACATAAGTCTTTTGTTTCGGTATAGACATATTTAATGTTTTATTCGTTTGAGGTGGTTCGTAAATTTTTTGAGAAATGATTGAGGCACGACTTTGGACAACACTATTCTATGTTTCAACCTTTGATGTTGACACGAGTTACGTACTGACCATTCTGGGAGTTTAGGGATTTGCTTTACTCTTAGAACAATTCCATATTGTGGCTTATTCACTTGTCGTTGTTGGATTGCTAAGTGGAATATCATCTCATCATATTCATTTTCTTGCTCTCTTTTTTAATAATTTTTTTTTATATATGCATTTATTTTCATAGAAACGTATAGGTTTTGTCTGATTTTTTCATTGTAATATTACCTTTAATTTTTTGAATTGTACAAAAGCAACCAATACTTTTTTAATCATAGTTTTTTGTATTCCAGAAAATAAATCAACATTGTTTTGTTTCTATGTTTTGGTTAAACCAACCTTTTTTCGAATAGTAATTAATAACATCTAAACACGAGTTATAATGATCTATAAATATGAAAACCAATTCAAGTGTCATTACTGATAGAATCTCATAAGTGTCTGTACTGATAAAACCATATGCGTATTCACAGATTAACAATTTCAAACCGAATTGGCCCTGAGTTAAATATTGAGTTTAACAAAATCACAAATTCGAGAAACAAAAAATTGTTAACAAGATATTAATAGGATTTAAATTTATAAATTTAATATAAAAAAATTTGTTTTTATTTAGTTAATAATATTTTTAAAATAAAACCGATTATTTTTTATCAATATCGAAGATCACAAACACGGGTGTACGTACCCTGTTTTGGCTAAGGTCCGGGCCTGATTTCAAGATACGCCAAAAGATAATAATCAAATTTACAAATAAATTGGCTACATAGCCCTTAAAGTTCACGAAAGTGATTTAAATCAAATAATATCAACGCAAATTTACTAATTCAGTTTAACCAGTAGTGTGATGTTTCAAATTATTTATGAACTTTTGGACAATTTAACAAAAATATTCTGGTCACTCTAGTTGCTATTTTTATATTTTGTAAGTTCCAAATTAACGATGTCCTTTAGGAAAAAGCTTTAAAAAAAGATATTATGATATGTTTTCATACCATACAATCTGAACACGAAAAAGCGAATGGCTAGGCAAAGCCGCGAAGGAGGTCGCATCTGGCATGAACTTTTTAGCTTTTTCTGCACAATTATTTTTTTCTATCTTTTTATAATTTTATTTCCAGAATAGGGAATGTTAAGGTTATGGTATTGCACATTTGCACATTTGCACATTTGCACTTTGCCTTTATTCATTAAAATTCAGCTTTCTTATGATTGTTTGCTTTTCTTCCACTCGAAGCAATGAAACTATGACATCTCTTAAATCTTGATTGAGATTTTAAAGATATTTCTTTTGGGTTTCTTTTTATTCTAATGGTTTTCAATAATTTTAGTAAAAAAATTGTTGAGAAAAGAAAAAGTAAATGTTTAGTAGAAGTAGAACTTTTATCTTTGTGACTGCAAATTCTCTTCGTTAAATCAATTTATTTGCAATCAACTTTTAGCGTTGAGATTCTCTTCGTAACTTAACTGAAAGCTATTGGACGTTTTGTCCATTACTTAGTAAATGCATTGGTTAGAGACAAATATAAAACAGAATAGATTCCACAAAGCTGGTTTTTTTATTGCTCAGTAATCCTATAATTTTCATATATCCAATACACTTTATCAAGTGTAGGATTACATTTGAAAATGTTATCTCTAGATTACATTTTTTTATGTCGATTCTTTATAGAACCAATGGTTAGACTCAATTTGCCAAAGTTCTTTTTGTTACAAAAGAATCAATAATTCGGTTTTCTTTCTAAGGTTTATCAATAACAAAAGAAAATTTCAGAATTTTTAATGGTATACAATTGTTTTACAATGATTTTAAATATGGCTAATATATATATATCAAAGGGTGAAGTAAAATACATGTTAGATTCGTTAATATTAAAATTTAATATATTAACATTCGTTAATATTAAAATTTAATATATTAATATTCGTTAATATTAAAATTTAATATACGTAAAAATGAAGCAAATCACATATATTAAAGTTTTAAAATATGATTATTCGCTCTGTTTTGATAAATACATATATTTTGTATGTAGATAATAAAATATATAAATTATATATATATATATATATATATAAATGTTTTGAAATTTTTGTTTACCAAATTGGATATTATAAATATTAGAATTTAAAGAAGAAGATAATTTTATGAAATATTATCATTTTTGGTTATATTTTAAGTTATCTATATTTTTAAAAAATTTATGATTATTTAAAAAAGGTTTATGCATATCGGAAATCTAGCTAAATATTCGAATTTGGGTGGATTTTAAGATTAAAAAATAGATAGATACATTAAACCGGAACATTATATAACATATACTTGAAATATAAGATACCGGCTTCGCGTCTATCCTTTTTACATTGTTATGATAGATTCTGTTAGTAACTTTTTAGTATAGTGGTAAGGAATATATCAGTTTAATCGATACCAAATATAAAATCGGAAAATTATTGATACTGAAAGGGGAATATTTACCTTTCTCTTTTTTTACCACTGCTTTTAAGTCTTCTCATACCACTTTTTACCATTTTTACCATTATCGCTTGACACTGACTAAAAAAGAAAATAATTAATTAAATTTATATCCACAATTATGTGTAAAAAAAATATTTGTACACTATATAATATAGTTTATTAATTCATATCTTATAATTATTTTAATAATTTAAATTTATTTATATATTTATTTAAAACTTATTATGGTAATGACACATTAGTATGATATCTCTAATATATTAATTGAGAATCATTTTAACAAAATAAATTTATGTTAACGTATGATTTATAAATATGTAATGATGATATGTCAAACTATTAAAGTATTTTAAGATAAATATTATATAAAACATAATTTATTAGAATATTTACGAAAATTGTCATTACACAATATATTATGTGTAAATATTTAATATTTCGACATAAAATGTATTTTGTCATAAAATACAAATACAATATAAAAATTATTATAAATTTTAAAAAATTAGTCAAAAAATATAACAAAAGTTTAATTTAACTGAATATTTATCACATTTATAATTTTATCTAACATAAATACAATTTAAATCTATTTGTATAATTTGATTTCATTATCTATTTTTATTTCGTAATCAATATTAAAAAAATTAAAAAAATTATTTTAAATATAAAATAAATTATATATATATAATTTATAATAATAAAATAAATAATTAATTATAATATGTGAATATTTTTTCGATCTTCGGTCAAAATCTAGTTTGTGCATTAAAAGTTATGTGAGATTAGTTCACGATTTGGTTCACATAGTGAAGTATTTTGGAAGGTGGAGACTGTGTTTGAACGACTCCATTATTGGAACCACTTCCGGGTGAAAGGCCCATGCGCGCGTGGATACTTACCTTCGTAGTATCCATATCAATCCAACTTATTACTTGGAAGATTAATATCATAGAATCTTTAGAAAACGATTGTATTATAATCCTTTTTTTATCATGTCTGAAATTTTGTAAACAACATTTCTCATAATTTTACATAATAATGATATTTCAAGCAATGCCGTATTTTGGGGTTATTCTTTTTTATTCAGCCACAATAAATATTGGAAACAAGTACATGCATGAATGCATCCACAAACATGGACACTGGTTTGTTGTCCTCACACTTTTCTTGGATCCATATTTATTTTATAATGTCTTAAAATATTAATTTAAGTCTACATATGTCGTTATCTATATTTGAGTGAATATATTTAAATGTTCATATGTCGTTATGTTGGCAAAAAAGCATTATATACATATGCCAGACATATCGTTACTAAATATAATTTTATGTTGAATAAATGTGATAAAAACTAATTATATGTTACTAGATATAATTTTCTGGATATTTTTTATACATGTAATTTAAGGAGATTATGGGCACAACTTTATTAAACTGAACTCAATTTCATTACCATCTCTTATTAAAAGATTATTCATAGATTTTTCAATTTATTTTTTTAAATTACAGAAAAGCTAAAAAAAGCCACGAAAAACAAAAATAGCTATAAATAAAAATTAGCCACAATGCTAAAACTAGAAAAAATGCATAATTTTCTGTGACTATTTTTTCATAGTTTTTTATAGTTTTGTGATTTTATTAGTTTTTTCATGATATTTTTTAGAGTTATCCATAAATTTTAAAA
Organism: Pugionium dolabratum; assembly: GCA_018901945.1. Classification (NCBI taxonomy): domain Eukaryota; kingdom Viridiplantae; phylum Streptophyta; class Magnoliopsida; order Brassicales; family Brassicaceae; genus Pugionium; species Pugionium dolabratum. The sequence continues at coordinate 143,324 of JAEVFF010000702.1, read as the reverse complement.
TAACTATAAAAAATATGTTATTGATTCATGGCCACATACATAAGATTTAATAAAAAGTCATATTTGTTTGTCAACCGCAGTTTTTTACGGTTTCAGCTGCGACAAATTGTTGTTTGTTTATATGTTGCAGCTATTTGCAGTCAGTCGCAACTGTCAGACGATGTGTTATGTATCGTAATTTTTTTGACCGTTGATTATAACAACAGTTCAATTAAAAATTTACGATCAACCTCTACCGTAACCACCAATAACAGATAAACGAACAACATATGACACAATTGCAACCATAATATTGATCATAGCCACAATCACTATTAGCGAGCAAACGAACAAAACCAATATTAAATCAGAATCGCTAATCCTAAGATAACTAACACATAGATCGATGAAATCTATGTTGATGAGTGGGGAAATGATGTTCATAAGGAACACAATATATCAATTTTCAGTCTCTTATAACTTTGATTAACGTTAAGCTGCAATACCAATTCATCTCCAAAAAAATACAATCATATATTCATATGACTTTATGTTAACGAAATGCAAAGAAGATCTTATCGTTATGTAGGTGAATTTTTTTTGCTGTTTAAATTTTACATATATCGTAGTATTAAATGATTGATTGTGAATAATCATCATATTTGGTTGTGATGAATCAGATGAGGACGAAAGAACAACAAAACAAATTGGATCTTCATTGGGAAATAAGAAAACAAAGACATCTCTATCTGCTTTTTTATCTTCACTGAGTTATTGTGTTATATATAAATGTGTCTTTGATTCGAATATGATAACAAGGCTACTTCTTGCTAATTAAATCAATATCACGTTTTATGACTACAGTCTTATTAGTCTATTTTTTTGTCACTGTTATTTGATTAATTTAAACCATGAAATTAATGTATTTGCTTTACAAACTAATTTGGTAGATTAGATGCATTTAAATTTAAATTTGTGCTATTGATTGTAACATGCTATTTATTTTGCATTTTATTAGGAGCCCTAATCCAAAATAGTGTATAAACTCAATTGATTATAAATTATTCATTTATTTTTATGATTATTTGTATTTAAGTATTGATATCCTTGTAATTTTATGAATATTTGTATTTAACTTTTATTATAGAATTGGTATTAAGTAGACAGTAAATGATATTTCAACTTTAAAAATAAGAAATAAATAAATATCTTATAGCTCATATTGGAAAAGTTAAATATAGAGTGTATTAATATTCGTATATTTTTTTGTTCATCCAAAAAATAGTATTTATTTTTCTTTTATTGTTCACGCGCCTCACTCGCGAGCATAGAAAAGTAAATGAGGAAGTGGCAGAGGAACAGAGGAATGTAGGGCCCATAAAAACATGTGCTGTGTGTTTTTGTGTAACAGTCAGTAAGCTACTGCAAGTTGCAGCCGTACCTCCGTGATTAATTTATTAATTAACTCTCTAATATGCTCCTACTCTTAATTATTGCTTAGTTAACAAAAGATTTTGACAAAAATCTTACCTAATTTTGATTCACTGTAAAGTCTAATATTCCCAAAATAATAACGAAGCAGAGATTGACAAATATCTAACCTAATCAACATCAGTTATATAATGTTTATTTCAACTTGGCTGTTCTTATCTATTCCAATCCATATGGTTTACTACAATTATTTTGTCTTATTATTACTACTCGTATTATATCTAGATTGAATAGCTTTAACAATAATAAAATATCTAGTTTGAATTAGATTTCTGTAATTGTTTAATTGCAAGAATCATTAACATCAAGATTTTTTTAATAAAATAAATTCATATTTGAGATGAATCATGGTTCATAATTCACATTAAACTCAAATATTTTGTTAAATATACTTAAATATATCATGTTACTTAAATATACCGTGGAAAAATTAAATGGGATATTGAGCATTCAAAATCCATCAATGTAGCAATATAACTGTAACCGTTGAATCTAAGTTTTACGATCAGAATTTGAGCTATTCAATTTAGAATTAACGATTATAAATATTGACTAAGAACGGAAAATGATTGATTTATTAGCTAGGCTTACCGTAGTTGAACGAACTATTGAATAACAATACAAGTGAACTATTAGTTTTTTAAAATCTCCATTTAATGCCAACAATCCTCTCTTTTATACATTTATAAGTTATAATAAATGTTACATTAATGCTCATTAATGCAAGCTTATTGCCGCCTTCCAATATCAGATGTATTAAAAAATCTATTTAGCTATTCGAAAATGTCGGAGATCGCACGTACCAAAGAATACATGTCATGGTTGTTTGGACCGGTTTCTTTTTGGTATGAGCTTGACACTAGGGTGCGAAGTCCTACCTCCATTAGTAAGTAGCCGGTTTTTTCTTGGGCCAAATTCGACGTTTGGGATGTAAAACATACCTCCAACAATAACCTTATGTAAACCAAAGGATTAACATTGTCATTAATTAGTACATTGTCTTTCTACCGTACCGTCTATCATTTGAACTTGTTCTACTGCTTTTGTTTCACTCCGCACCAACCTCAGTGTTTCAAAAGGGGTATCTATCCAATTTTGTAATAAAAAAATTTGTCATTCTTATCAAACTATCAGCATGTGTTTGTTATAGAATGGTTTTGATTTTTGAAAATATACTTTTATCCAATCAGTTTACTACAGTAGAGAATATAGTTTCTTAAAGTTTTTCTATATTTTAAGGAAAATATCAAAATCATATAATCTGGCTTACACTCTTTTCCTAAATTTTCTCTTGTTGTAAATATTGTTATTATTATCCGAAATTTAAAAATCAAAGATACAAAACCCAAAACTCAAAAATCATGAAAACCATTTGAACATTTTAAAACTACAAATATTCATGGCTTTATAATGGATGTTATCCAAAAACTATATGATGTGTTTTTTCTGTCTCTCTCTTTTTTTTTTCTTAAATAATATCATCCAAATTCATTATTTTTAATCTTTCTTTATTCCATGATTTACTCTCCTTTTATTTTCCTTTTGTTACTGAATTACTCTCTAAATTTTACTACAAACATTTTCATTTCGTTTGTCATTTTTAAAAGCCAAACTAATTAATTTCGTATACATAATCAGATCTCCACTGTGACATACTTTTAAAATTCGTAAACTAAAAACCTTTGTCTTGTTGGCATGTAAATATGTAAGCGCGTTTGAGAGTATATATATATATATGTACAGTTGTCAAAGTGAAACCATATGATTGAGAAAATGGAATATAATTAAAAAGAAAAGATATGTCATAAATGGACACGAACACAGTTATGGATGCTTCACCTGTTCTAATTGCATGCTTACATTTATATAACTTTTACTCCTTATAAAATAAATAAATTACAACTCAAACCAGATCAACATATCAAAACTTTTGACTGCTTGTTATCAGTCTTCATTTTGGTTCTTAATTCTCATATATTAAACTAATATATATGTGAATGACAAAAATACGTAAGAAAATGCAATGTTAATCTATAGAAATCAATCAACAATCGTCGTAGAAGCTGTTCCTAGGAAAGATTATGGTTTTTGGGTATGAATTACGTATTTTCCAAACAGTAAATCCATCATTAGACACAAAAAATGAACCCAAAACATTTAGTGTTCTGACAGAAAAGCAATAAAAACGTTACATAAATCATTGTTCACTAAGCATGTCAGAGCTTCTTCTCTATATTTCACAATATCAACTAATACAAATGCATATTAAAAATAGAGTAATATTATAAAATAATATTTTTTTAAATTTATTTTTTAAAATTTAATACATTAAAAATAAAATTTTAAAATAGTATAAATTATTATATAAAATAATTATTTAATAAAATAAAATATATATAAAACTAAATCATAATGTTTAAATTCATTTTTTCAATTTAAAATTTAATTTTTTTTTATTAAAATAATATTTTTAATCATTTTAACATCAAATTTATGGTATTTTTAAAATTTTAATAATTACTAATATATTTGGAACAAAAATTTGAAATTATTTTATTTTATACAATGATTCTTAAAAATACTATTTCCGATAAAAATGAAAAAAAATTATCACAACACTAAATATATAAATAAAATCTCTAAGTGTGATAGTCTAATGGTAATTAGATTACGAATAAAGTTTAATTTAAATGATTCAAACAATTTTTCTGACTATTTAAATATTGGATTTAGGTTTAGATGTTTAATATTTGGTGGACCTATGGGAATTTCCCGTAAAAGGTATGGTCACTCTTGAGAGTAATTTGTGTTGATATTTTTAGAAGTCGGCTCTAATTTGCTAGTTTATAATTATAAATAACTAATTAAATAACAAAAAATGAACAAGAAATTAAATATAAAGATCAATTATGGAATAATTCACAACAACAAAAAAATTTCTCTATATTTAAAGAAGGAATATTGCAGCTGACATGTCAAATCCACATAAATGGTTTTAACAGTTTCTAATTTTTTTAATTTAACTATTATTCTTCTCATTATTAAACATAAATTCTTAATACTTATTACTTTATTCATTAGTTAAACTATTACTATTTTAATCGCCAAGCACATTTTCATATACATATTATGGATTAATTTTAAATCTATATAAAAATTGAGATATTTATTTTAATAGGTTTTGTAAATTTATGTCTTTTACAAATTACTATATATATATATCACAATTAAATTACTATTATTATTTTCTAACAAATATTTAAAACTTAATATCGTAACTGTTATAATATATCCATCAAAATATATTAGAATAAATCATATTTGTTTATAAATCTATTAATAATTGAAATAACATCTAAACTTATATATTTATTTACTAAATGATATATTATACAAATATAAATTAATGTTGAGATTGAAAACATATAATTCAAAATATGACATGGGTATCATGATTTTATAAAATCTTTTTAGTCTACAATTATTATCAATATAATTCTGTTTAAATTTACGAATAAATTTGAAAGAAAGATATGAATATTCGGACACCTTTTTCATATTATCTTTAATTATGTTTGCAAAATAAATATTTATTGCAAAGAAGAGTAATGGGGGCTTTTTACTCTAGTCTCCACAATATACTCAATAAACAAATAAATGTAATAATCCTCTCTCTCATAAAAAGACAAGAGGAGAGCAAAGTACCAAACTTTTTCTCTCAGGATTTCCTCTCAATTTCCCAACTTGGCCTCTGTTTTTTTGCCTTCTTCTGTTCATTTCTTCCTCCTCTTCTCTAAAAAGAACCCATTTTCTACTTCCTCTCTTTTTCTCTTTTCCCAAAGATCAAGAATACAAAATGTATGCAGATTCTGGGTTAATGCTGCGTTACATGCAAAATTGTTCTCCAGATATTCACCAATTTGAAGACCTCTTCAAATCATACAAGCTCCCTGATGAAATGGTTTAATTTTGATTCAATTTCACTCTTTGTGTGTCACTGCATTTGAATAAGATCTTCTTGTGATAGGTTTTTAATTTGTTTTTGTTGAAATTAAACTGATTTTCTAGGTTTTGGGTTTCCTTGGGAGAACCTTATAGAGTTATAGGGCTTTTTGTTCTTTTTGATGTACTTAATCTTCTCTCTTCCTCTTTTTAGTTTATGGTGTTAAAATTTGAGTGTTTATGAGATTTTTAAAAAAGCCAATCTGTCTACTAGAGGAAAATCATTGTGGTACTTACATGTTAAGTGACTAATTTTTGTTTTTCTCGGGAAAATTTTTGTGGCCACTTGATGAGATATTTTTCTTCCGCTGACTTAACAATATGTGTTTTTTGGCTGCTGTCTGCTGAGAAAGTTGAGTAGAAAAAATTAGGTTTTTTTTCCTCTTTGTACAGAAGAAAAACGGAATCTTCTTCTGCTGCAAAAAGCCAAATTTTCTTTTCCCGTGAGAAAAATAAATAAAAGGAGTTTTCTCGGGAAAACAAAGAAGGCTCTTTTTATGTGTTTAATTTGATAAAATAATTGCTCATTTCTGGAACATGAGATTCCATGATTTCTGGAACATGAGATTCCGTGTTCTTCAAGACTTGTACTGCTCCAATATAAAATTACTCTTATACAACTAGAAATGGGTTTGTGTTGATTCATTTGCTATTTCTCCACAAATCATTCCTAAGATTCCGTTATTTTGCTCTGTACCCTTTTTCTGAATGAATCCACTCCCGAAAAGATATGTGCTTCACTGTCTGAATGTCTAGAACTGTGTTCTGTTTTGTTTGTGGTCTTTGGATTCTGATGTTACTTGTAATTGTAATTTTTGCAGAACAACACTTTTGTTGAGTCATCAAACATACCCGAGTATGATATTGGAGAAGAAGGAGATCTATTTAAAGCTCCTGCTACAGTTCTTGAAGAACCAATCCTAGCCGTAGATCCACTCTCAGCTGCTTTAACAATGATCTCTTGCGGCGAAGACACTTCACAAGGGCTTTGTGAGCTTCCTGATCTTGATCTCCAGTCATTGCAGAGTAGCCAACAGCTTCTGGACAAAGCTTTCTATGAATGTGAGCAAAATCTCATGATGAAATCAGCTATGGAGTCTTCATTCTCTGATGTTTTAGACATCAAGAACATCTCTGTAGTTCCGACAATCAATGAGAACCAGGATATTCAAAAGAGCATAAGCTCAGGAAATTTGAGCTCTATGGATTGGTCTCAGGCACAACAAGAAACTGTTGTGATTCAGAACTTCCCTGATTTCTCTTCGTTGGATTTTGGTTCTGCTTATGGGATGCGAAGAGCCTTTAGTGAAGGCGACATACAGGTTCGACATACAAGTTCAAACTATCATATTATTAGACTCAAGATAAATATGAACAGAGAAAATCTTTTATTTCTTGATGAGCAGAAACTGGGGACAGGTCTTGTTCAATCTCCATTGGATAGGATTATTGTGAACTGTACTTCAGAGGATCGACGTGAGAAGCTTTCTCGATACAGGAACAAGAAGAGCAGGCGAAATTTCGGGCGTAAAATCAAGGTATAGAAACAAAACAATTGAAGATCATCTATATGATTAGAGAATGAATGTTTTCAGTTAAAAGTAACACAAAATCTCGTTTTGTTTCAGTATGCTTGTAGGAAGGCTCTTGCAGATAGCCAACCGAGGATCCGAGGACGGTTTGCGAAAACAGAGGAAAGGAAATAGGAAGGTTTGTAGAGAAAAGCTTAAGTAATGGGGGACTGAGCAAAAGGAAGAAACTTGAAGAATAAGGAGACAAACCTAATCTCATTAGAAACTAGTTTAATTTTTTATATATAATAAAAAGCTCAAAGGTCTTATAAGCCTCTGGTCAGTTATTTTTGTACATAAAGTGTCTCTATGAATAATAAGGAAAGAAATTATAGCTGAAGTAGTAATGTATTATTGTAGCTAAAGAAGTCATGTATTGGTGGTGAATAGATATCTATAATTCTATATATTTTAATTATATTAGATCCTGTGATATAAAAAGAGGTTTGATGTTTCTTTGGTTGTAAGCATCGCATCAGATTGGATTTCACTTCGTTTCAATTTACTTGTAGATTCATATTCAGATGAGATTTTAGTTTATTAGAGAGATAAAGACAATTAGTTATGTACATTCGGATATTCGATTTAGTTTCGATCAATTATTTTCAGTTTCGATTTTTTTGGATGATAAAATTAAATATGTTTTCGGTTATTTTTATATTTTGGTTCAATTTTGGTTCGGTTTTATTTTGGTTTTGGTCGGTTTGATTATTAAATTTAAAAATTGAATATTAACCAAAAATAACTGAAAATAATCGAAAATAACCAAAAATAACTAAAAACTAACAAAAAAAATAATTAAAATAACTAAAAAATAACCAGCAATGACTAAAATATCTGAAATATTTGAAATATTTTTGGATAACCGAAAATAATTTGGTTTTTTTCGAATATTATTTTGGTTTTCGGTTTGATTTCGGTTAATAAACAATAACCATGGTTTTTCAAAATAATATCAGTTCGGTTATTTTTTATAACCGAATATCAACCAAAATCTGTTTTTCGATTTGATTTCGATTCGGATTATTTGTCCGGGCGTAAAGATAATTGAGATGAAATCCAATTAGGTTACTTTTAACACCAAATAAAAAGTTGTTAGATATAAGAAATAGCTTTGTAAAATGATTTTTTATTAACATAACTGATTGGGAAAACATACGAATTTTATATTGATAATGTTAATTAAGATATAGAAATATTCAAACTTAACTTTTGTTTATTAAACGTAAAACCATTAGTATTGTTGACGTTAAACACAGACAAAACGATGTCGTTTAAAAAAAAGATTAAGGTTTTAAATCCTCAAATCTCTTCTTTCCTTGATTTGATTTCTAAAACTCTTTTCATTTTTCCTCAAATTTCTGTGTCATTTTTTGATGAGCCGGAACACGAAATGCGACGAGAACATCGAAAGGATACAATTTCCTTCGATAAGTTTGTGGCATCATGTAAGACTTGTGTGTATGTTTTTGATTTCAAACACGCACTACTCAAATATTATGTTATAGATTTGGATCGGATATTACCCTTTACATGTAGCCACAAAGGAAACTTGGTGTAATTTATTCTAAGGTTGGGCATTCGGATATTCAGTTTGGTTTCGGTTGGTTATTTTCGGTTTCGATTTTTTTGGTTGATAAATTAAAAATCAATTCGGTTATTTTTCTATTTTGGTTCAGTTTTGGTTCGGTTATATCTTGGTTTCAGTCGGTTCGGTTATTAAATTTAAAAACTAAAATAACCGAAATAATCAAAAATAATCGAAAATAACCGAAATAACAAAAAAATAACTGAAATAACCAAAAAATAACCAAAAATAACTAAAAAATAACCAAAAATAACCGAAATGTCCGAAATATCCAAAATATTTTTGGATAACCGAAAATAACCAAAAATAATTCAGGTTTTTTGGATATTATTTCGGTTTTCGGTTTGGTTTTGGTTACTAACCAATAACCATAGTTTTTCAAAATAATATCCATTCGGTTATTTTTTTATAACCGAATACCAACCAAAATCATTTTTTCGTTTCGGTTCGGTTTATTCGGTTCAGATTATTTGCCCAAACCTAATTTATTCACACATAATACTCATGTTCGTGGAGAGTTTAATAGGTTGCATTTTTGTTTGGTTTATATAAATAAATTAGGTTTAAAATAATATCTTAAATTTTTGTTAGATTATTAGGTGAAACTATACTAAGTTGGTGTTTATTTTGTAGTGAATATTTTGGTGCACCTCTTTTGGTACTTTTACTATATAAAGTACATAACATACCAATATCATATTATACATTTTTGGTGTTTTCAAACTACTCTACTATTTATATAACTCGTTTTTTTTCAAACTACTCTACTTAATTTTTCAACTCGAAGCATAGAGTCCAACTAAATTTGATCCGATAATCAGGATTCTCTCGACTCTCTTGGTTAAGAAACAAAAAAAAAATCTGAAAAAGCAAAGTTGAGTAATGAATTCGAGAAAAAAATATACCTACCAAAAAAAGTTTTCTTTTCAAAATTTTCTAAAGAAAACGACAAGTAACCTTATACGAACTTAATAAAAGGTTTATTACAAAACAAAAGCAACAAAAGAGCTCGCGACTACAGAGTGTCGTAATCGTACCATGTAACTTCCAGTTTCAGTTTCAGTTCCATTCCATAGTTCTTGGAGATGATTGTTTATTATAGCTTTACAATACATGAAATAAACAGAGATACGGTTTGATTTCAAAACTTGAAAGAGAAAATGAAAAACATGAAGAAAATAATCAGAAGACACGAAAGGAAGAACAAAGGAAGGAAGAAAGGAGGAGAAAGGCATAAGCGCAAGTTAGCTTTTTGTACATCATTATCCGGTAATGTGCACACCTCCGAATGAACCAATAATCTCTTTTATTATTATTATTTTTTCTTCTCTCCCTTCGTCGTCGTCTTCTCTCTCTCTCCTCAACTCTGTCACGCTCTCTCTCTCTAAAAGTTTCTCGCCGAGCAAACAAAAAAGTTTCGTCTTTCGATTAAACGAAATTCAGCATTCTGGTTTTTTTCCTTATCCTAATCAAAATCGAAATTACGCATCTTGTTTTTTCTTATGGGCTCTTACAGTTTTAAAGAGAGAGAGAAAGATTTAGAGCGTGATAAGTTAGGATTTTGAGAACAGATCTCTCTCTCTCTCTCTCTCTGTCTGTCTGTCTGTGTTCTTTCGTGTTTTTGGGAAATTCTTCTGCATTTCTGCTGTTTTGTACGACGTGTATGCGATCTGCGATAGTGGGTTAAACTAAACGGTGGATTTCTGTTGGATTATCTGGTTACTGTTCGTTCAGGGACCGATAAATTTCAAGAATTGGGCTAAATTAGGGTTTCTCAAATTCTGTAAAGGGGATTCCTTTTCAGTTGCTGTTTCTAGAATTAGCAAAATAGTGAACAACATCTGTGATGCACTGATTGGTTTTGTCTCCGGAATTAGAGAAGAATGATAATCAAACGAAAACTGAAAACTCGAATGCCGAGTTTAAAACGATGCAACTCGACGAGTGTGGTAAACGAAGGTAGAGCTAGGAAGAAGAGAAAAGTGAAATTTGGTGGTGGTGATGGTGGTTACTATTACCCTCTCAATCTTCTCGGAGAGATCGCTGCTGGGATAGTTCCGGGAAAACTCGACGGGAAGAATGGATTCCTTGCTTCGTGGTGCAAGGAAGCTTCGTGTTCTCCCGTTGAGGTCGAGTCCGAGTCAAAGACAAAGATAATAGTTTCTGATTCTGGCCGCGGGAGAGATCAGACTTCTGATGTTTCTCGGCCACCACTTGTGAGGACATCTAGAGGAAGAGTTCAGGTGCTTCCTTCTCGGTTTAATGACTCTGTTATCGAGAATTGGAGGAAAGATAGCAATAGTGAACGCGAGGAAGAAAGAGAAGAATGCAGGAAGGAGAAAGTCAAAGCTAGTAGTAACCATAGTTTGAAAATCAAGCAACAGGAAGCTAAATCTGGTCCTAGGAACCATAAGTATAGTAATGCATTGTGTGAAGATGAAGAGATTGCAAAAGTTAGTAACAGCCTTGACATGAGGAAGCATATGAGTAGTTCACGCACTACACTCGCCTCTCTTCAAGAGCAACTTTATGTCGAAGAGGAGCCACGTCCGAAGAAAGAGGGTATTTATGGGCCAGAGGATTTTTATTCTGGTGATTTGGTTTGGGGTAAATCTGGGAGAAATGAGCCGTTTTGGCCAGCCATTGTTATCGATCCAATGACACAAGCACCCGAGCTTGTTTTGCGTTCTTGTATACCTGATGCAGCCTGTGTCATGTTCTTTGGTCACTCTGGGAAAGAGAATGAAAGGGTATATATATTGTCTTCTTGTATGATTCTAAAAGCTGTTTCTTGGAGTTTCAACTGTTTTTAACTTGATTAGTAAGCAGGACTATGCGTGGGTTCGAAGGGGGATGATCTTCCCATTTGTGGATTATGTAGACAGGTGGGTCATCGCTAGAATTTTACAAAAGATGTTGTTTGTGGATATCTGGTTAATAGTTACGTATTACTTAGGTTTCAAGAACAGTCCGAACTGCGTGGATGCAACCCTGGGGATTTTCAGATGGCACTTGAAGAAGCTCTTTTGGCAGACCAAGGATTCACAGAGAAACTGATGCAGGATATTCACATGGCCGCTGGTAACCAGACTTTTGATGATTCTGTCTACAGATGGATTCAAGAAGCTGCAGGCTCAAGCCAATATCTCGATCACATTGCTCCAAGCCAGGCAAGTTTCTCGTTGCTTGGGTTCCTTTTTGAGCTTGTATAGATTACTCCTTGATGGTTATAGAAATTGAATTCATATATATGCAGAACATGTTGAAGAAATACAGAAATCCAAGAGCCTGTGTAGGGTGTGGAATGATCTGTTCTTTTAAGATGGCAAAGAAGATGAAAGCCTTGATTCCTGGAGATCAATTATTGTGTAAACCTTGTTCAAGGGTACGTAAAGTTTTTGCTATGCTCCTTCTTGTTCAGTTTCAATTCGATAAACTCAACTATTTATCGTTGCAGTTTACCAAACCAAAACAGGTTTGTGGTATATGCAAGAAGATATGGAATCATTCAGATAGTCAGAGCTGGGTAAAAAAGATTTCAGTTATGTTACATTTTTATTGTAGAATCAGCTATTTTATCTTGCAATTTTACCGTTTCACGTGAATCAGGTGCGTTGTGATGGTTGTAAAGTCTGGATTCACGCAGAATGTGATCAAATATCACATAAGCATTTTAAGGTACATGTTCATGTTGCTCTTTGTCAATGCTATCTTGTTCCCAATTAATTGCATGTATTGAGATCAATTTCATTTGATAATCTGAAGGATTTGGGGGAAGGAACCGATTACTACTGCCCCACGTGCAGAACAAAATTTAACTTTGAGCTATCAGATTCAGAGACACAAGACTCAAAATCCAAGTAGGGCCATTTACTTCCAACTGTTACTGTTTATTATTACCAACAATTGAATTGTGAATACCAAAACTCTAAATTTGAGAGTTTTCTCGTATAGACTTGGCAAAAACAATGCTCCTATGGTGCTTCCTGACAAGGTTATTGTTATATGCTCCGGAGTAGAAGGCATATATTTCCCAAGCCTTCATTTGTAAGTCGACACCGTGTGATCTTTAGTTTTCCCTTTACTGTCTCGTAATCACTCTACACTCTAGAGTTGGGCAAGGCAACAGCCTTTTAACCTCTAGCTTCTCCAGAATAGTAGGTATCTATGCTGAACGATTTACAGAGAATTCTTACTCAATTTGGTTTGTTGACAGAGTCGTATGCAAGTGTGGATCTTGTGGACCTGAAAGGAAAGCACTTAGTGAATGGGAAAGGCATACTGGTTCAAAAGCAAAAAATTGGAGGACTAGTGTTAAAGTTAAAAGCTCCAAGCTGCCTCTAGAAGAATGGGTACGTACAAATTTTCTTAGTTTCTCTTTAGGGTTATGGTCTCGTTCTTTTGGATTTTTCCTATCAATTACAAAGTTTGACTGCCATATGCCTTCACTCTGCAGATGATGAAACTAGCAGAGTTCCATGCAAATGCCACTGCAGGAAAAACTCCTAAGCGTCCTTCTATAAAGCAAAGAAAGCAGAGGTTGCTTTCCTTTCTTAGAGGTATTAGAAAATTCTAATCTCATAAAAGTATCTGCTGTGTTGTGCATTGCTTATGTTGGCTTGTTCTTTCACTATTGGCAGAGAAGTATGAGTCAGTCAACGTGAAGTGGACAACGGAACGATGTGCAGTTTGCAGATGGGTTGAAGATTGGGACTACAACAAAATCATTATCTGCAACAGGTGCTATTCTAAAATGCGTAGTTACATTCATCTTTTTGGACAAATTATAGATCCGGGGTGAAAATCATTAGTTTGTATATAGAGTAAACCTTGTGAGTTGTTGATCAGAGGTTTGGCATTACCTTGAACCTTTGGATCGCTAGGATGCTCTTGTGATATTGAAGTTAATTGCTATTACTATTTAGAGAAAAACAATAGTTTTATCATGGAATGTTCACTGGAAAAGATCTGACTTGCAAAGCATAATCTGGTATCATTCAATATTATATCTTTTGTTCTTTTTCTCCAGATGTCAAATAGCAGTTCATCAGGAATGCTATGGGGCAAGAAACGTTCGTGACTTCACATCATGGGTCTGCAAAGCCTGCGAGGCACCTGAGATCAAACGAGAATGTTGTCTCTGTCCTGTGAAAGGCATGTCATTCCATTTTGCGTTTCTTATTTGGTGAATCATATTTAACATGGTCTTGTCTTATTTTACTGTTACAACTGGTGTAACTTGTAAAAACTATTCTTCACTGTTCTGATTGATTTCGTGGTGGATGCATATTACTTAAGAGCATATTAGCTATCTGTTCCCCTCGGAAATTGTAAGCTTCACTTTGAATTTGGCATTGTTGCCATCAATAACATTTTGCCAAAAAAATTTCTACTGATGAGCAGGAGGTGCATTGAAGCCAACTGATGTGGAGACACTGTGGGTTCACGTGACATGTGCTTGGTTTCAGCCTGAAGTATGTTTTGCAAGTGATGAAAAAATGGAACCAGCTTTGGGGATTTTGAGTATTCCTTCAAGTAATTTTGTGAAGGTACATACCTGATTCCTGGTGTCTTATTCGCCGTATTACTTTCATTTGATTGGCTTCCTGGCTCCCACGGTTACTTGTTCATAATCTTTTTGGAAGATGCAATATGTGCGTAACTGGAAAGCAAGAAACCTTCTTCAACCCTCTTTTTTTGATGAATGCCAGATTTGTGTGATATGTAAGCAAATACATGGCTCATGCACTCAGTGTTGCAGATGCTCAACGTATTATCATGCCATGTGTGCTTCTCGAGCTGGGTATAGAATGGAAGTAAGCCATATTATCTCTGATTTATCCTCGTTCCATAAGAAGTTCTTTATTTTATTTTATTTGACCAATACGGAATCAAGCTGTTGTAACATTTTGTAATTTTTTACCTGTGTTCAATTCTACGAGATTATAAGGTTGATAATGTATGCAAATTGAATGTAGTTGCACTGCTTGGAGAAAAATGGTCGACAGATAACAAAGATGGTGTCCTATTGTGCTTATCATAGGTTAATGCTCTCAATACACTGCTTCCAAAGTCTTGGATATCCGATTTTAGGTTATGATTTTTGTTTTCCCTGTTGGTTTTTGATGTAGGGTTCCGAATCCAGATACTGTATTAATTATACAAACGCCTTCAGGGGTCTTCTCTGCCAAAAGTCTTGTTCAAAACAAGAAGAGAACGGGTTCGAGGCTTATATTAGCAAACAGAGAAGAGGTTGAAGAGAACCCTGCAGAGGATACCGTCCCAGTCGATCCATTTTCTTCTGCTCGCTGTCGAGTATTTAAAAGAAAGGTTAATAGTAAGAAGGTATCTTTGTTGAATCTTTATAAACTCTGATAGGTTCAAATCCTCTTTGTTCAGTAGGCTAATCCATTATGTGGGTGTCTGTGATTTATAGAGGACTGAAGAGGAAGGTATTCCTCACTACACAGGAGGACCACATCGTCATCCTTCAGCAGCGATCCAAACTCTTAACTCATTCAGGGTAAGAAATTTGTTTTATGTAGTGCGAATAAGCATACTGCACCAGGAAAGGCAACTTGGGTCTGAGCTTCTTAAATATAATGTGTAGCATGTGGCAGAAGAACCCAAATCATTTTCCTCTTTCAGAGAACGGCTTCACCACTTGCAGGTAACAAGTCCCCATAAATTTTTTATTATAAAGTTGTACCTTGTTGTATTAAAATCTTACGAGTTTCACGTCTTGTTACAGAGGACAGAAATGGATCGGGTGTGCTTTGGTCGATCTGGGATACACGGATGGGGTCTTTTCGCGAGAAGAAATATTCAAGAAGGAGAAATGGTAAGCAGAGCCATCTGAACATGTATCTTCCAAAAAGGAAATCTATTTCCTTTCGCTGTTGTGTAAAATGTTGAAATGTATATTCGTTTCAGGTTCTTGAATACCGTGGGGAACAAGTGAGAGGAATCATTGCAGACTTAAGGGAAGCAAGATATCGTAGGGAAGGGAAGGATTGTTATGTGAGTTGAAATCGACAATTCTCTTGCTACAGTCTTGACATGGGTTTGAGCATTCTGAAACTGTAATTCTTTTTTTCTTTCTGAATTTGTTGCAGCTGTTCAAGATCAGTGAGGAAGTAGTGGTGGATGCTACAGAAAAAGGGAATATCGCTCGGCTAATAAACCATTCGGTAAGTAGTCCATCATGTATAGAAACTAAATGATTACAAACAGAGGCATTCTTGAGTCCCAAAACCCAATTTGTTGTGTTGTGTGATGCAGTGTATGCCAAATTGCTATGCAAGAATTATGAGTGTAGGAGATGACGAAAGTCGGATTGTTCTTATTGCCAAGAGCACCGTACCTTCTGGAGAGGAGTTAACGTATACATATATCACTGTCTTTACACAAGGAACGTATCAATAACCCTTTTGATTCATTCACTAAATATGAGATGGTTGTGTGTATTTTGGCAGATATGATTACTTGTTTGATCCAGATGAGCCAGAGGAATTCAAGGTGCCATGTCTATGTAGATCCCTTAACTGCAGGAAATTCATGAATTAGAGAAAGTTTGTTGTAGCTTTTCTTACACATAAGTAGAAGAAGCAGAAGAAGAAGAAGAAAAAGAAGAAGAAGAAGAAGAAAAAGAAGAAGAAGAAGAAGAAAAAGAAGAAGAAGAAGCAGAAGAAGAAGAAGAAGAAGAAGCCAAGAAGCTGACGACTAACCCAAGAACATGTTGCTCTCCACGCTTGAATAGGAATCTCAGGGAGCTTAAAAAGCCTGATGAAACTCAAAATTTACATAGGCACCTCTTTTTCTATATCTGAATAATAACGCATTTCTTCAGATATATAAGCTCCAAGTCATTTGTTTTGTAGATTAGAAAGACTAGAGAGAGAGGCTTGTCCGTAAGTCATTTTCTCATTTGCCATTTCTGTATAGCTAACTCTTCAAAGCCTTTTTCCTTTTAAAGTTCCAATTACTCAAAAAGATTCCAAAAAAGACTGAATATAGTTTTTTCTCTAATATTTTATTATTTATTTCGGCACGAAATGAGTAGAGAAAGCACACAAAAAAAGGAACAACAAGAAAAATAAGCATGTTGAAAAGTCAACAAAGGTATCTTCGTTGAAGACGTCTTTGTTTTTGTTTTGATTACCCTTTTACGAAGTTTACCGACTGATTTTTCCTATAAATAGGAGACTATGTATCATTTGTAAACAACAACGATAACAACATCAATAAGAGATTTCTCTCTTCTCTCTCCTCTCTTCTATTGAGTAAAGTTATCAGTTTAATTTTATTTCTCTAGATATTTTTCATAACACGTTATCAGCACGATCATCTCTCCAAATACCAGTTTAATACTACATTGTTATACCGCCCAAGTAAAAGTTCATTTAATTTATTATGTCAATTTAATTATTTAAGGAGTGGTAGGTTATACTTCCTCTTGCGCTATTATTTAAGGAGTAGTAGGTTATACCTCCTCTTGCGTTATTATTTAAGGAGTGGTAGGTTATACCTCCTCCTGTGTTATTATTTAAGGAGTAGTAGATTATACCTCCTTCTGCGCTATTATTTAAGGAGTGGTAGGTTATACCTCCTCTTGTGTTACTATTTATGGAGTAGTAGGATATACCTTCTCCCACGATATTATTTATGCAGTGGTAGGTTATACCTCCTCCCGCGATATTATGGAGTGGTAGGTTATACCTCCTCCCGCGATATTATTTATGGAATGGTAGGTTATACCTCCTCCCGTGAGATTATTTACTTTATTTTATTATGTCAATTTAATTATTTATGGAATGGCAGATTATGTCTCCTCCTTAATCGAGTGGTAGGCACTGTCTCCTCGAAATAATATGGTAGGCGCTGCCTCTTCAATCACATGGACGATCTTACCTTCTAAGATGATTATTTATTTATTTACTTTATTATATGCACATGCTTTTATTATCATTAACAATTTTTAAGATGATGCTTAAAATATTATAACAATTGATTTAATTATTATATAGATATCATGTCAAACTTGGCAAATCTTGATATCATTGCCCTCGATGTATTTGAAAAAAATTATATGACTTGGGCATCAGATGCAAAGATGCATCTGAGATCGAATGGTCTTCTTAAAGCCATCGATCCATCGGAAACGATGTCAGATGAAAATAAGGCTAAGGCCATGGTGTTTTTACGCCACCATCTCCACAATACGTTAAAAAATAAATATATCACAAAAGAAGATCCTGCGGATCTTTGGCAATCATTAAGAGATAGGTTTGATCATCAAAAACTTGTGATCTTACCTAAGGCTCGATATGATTGGCTATAAAAGTGTTGGTGAATATAATTCCGCGTTGTTCGGAATTACTTCCAGAATGATGTTATGTGGTGATAAAATGAGCGATTATGATATGATTGAAAAAACGCTCTCTACATTCCATTCTGGAAATGTAGTCCTACAAGAGCAATATCGGACTAAAGGATATATTCGCTACTCGGAGTTGATGCAAGTCCTCCTTATAGCAGAGCAAAATAACGACCTCGTGATGTTAAATCATCAATCTCGTCCAGCTGGATCGACTCCATTCCCAGAAGTGAATGTGGTAGCATCCAGTAATAATAATAATTATCAAGGACGAGGACATATACGCGGCAGAAGCCGTAGTAGAGGTCGTGGTCGAGGTCGTGGACGTGGACAAGGAAGGGATTTTAACATTGGAAAAAATAAGAATTTCCAAATAAATGAGGGTGGTCGGACAATAAGAAAACCGACCGAGAACGCTTGTTACAGATGCGGCATGAAAGGGCATTGGGAACGTACATGTCGTACGCCCAAATATTTCGTCGATCTGTATCAAGTGTCAATAAAACCCAAGAGTAATAATGTTGAAACCAACTTCGCCGATGATGAAGTTGGACCTTCCTTTAGTGGTCTAAATGATGATACTCATCTGGATATCGCAGATTTTCTTGTTGATCCCCAAAGTATCAACGAGGATTAAGACGATTATGATCGATGAGAAATGAAAAGGTGCCAATAAGACATGTATAATATGTTTGTGTAACAAAACTTAACGATGGTTTTAGTAGTTTATAAAATATGTTTTGCTTTAAACTATTAATGCATCTCTATAAATTATGACACAGAAAACGTCATAAATTGGAATTGATGAAGGAGATATCTATCTAGCAGATAGTGCTACAACGCACACTATATTTAAAGATAGACGATATTTCTCATGTCTTGATTTAAGTGACTCCGCTGAAAGCGTGAGTACTATATCAGGAAATACAAAGATAATACTAGGCTCTGGCGAAGCCAGTTTTCCGATGCCAAAAGGTATGAAATTTGAAATAAATAACGCATTATATTCTCCTAAGTCTCATAAAAACTTGTTAAGTTTCAAAGATATCCGTAAAAATGGATATCATATAGAGACTATGAGTAAAATAATGTTGAATATTTTTGTATTATATCTGAGAGGAAACATATATTGGAAAAGTTGCCAATGTTATCCTCTAGATTATATTATACAAAGATAAGCACAGTTGAATCATATGTTATAGTAAACCAGAAGTTTACTAGTACTTTTAAAGTCTGGCATGAAAGAGTAGGTCATCTTGGATCAATTATGATGAGGAGAATTGTGCAAAATTGTAATTGTCACCCATTAAAAAATGAGAAGATTTTTCAATCGGGAGAGTTTTCATGTAAAGAATGTTCTCAAGGAAAACTCATAACACGACCATCAATAACTAAAGTTAGGAATGATCTCAAGTATTCTTAGAGAGAATACATGGTGACATATGTGGATCTATTCATCCACCTTGCGAGCCGTTTCGATACTTTATGGTATTAATTAACGCATCAAGTAGATGGTCATATGTTTGTCTTATGACAACAAGAAATACGGCTTTCATAAAATTCATTACCCAAATAATCAGATTGAAAGCACAATTTCCTCATTATATCATAAAGAAAGCCAAGCTTGATAACGCTGGTGAATTCACTTCACAAGCTTTTGATAATTATTGTATTTCAATGGGGATTGATGTTAAACATCCAGTGCCCCATGTGCATACACAAAATGGAATGGCCGAAAGTTTGATTAAACGATTGCAATTGATTGCAAGACCGTTAATATTGAGAACAAATCTCCCAATTTCTGTATAGGGTCATGTTATACTGCGTGCAGCTGCATTGGTCCAGATTAGACCAAGTGCGTATAATAAATATTCCCCATTGGAGTTGACATCTGGTCAACAGCCAAATGTATTCCATCTTCGAGTTTTTGGGTGCGTGGTTTATGTCCCAATAGCCCCACCACAAAGAACAAAAATGAAACCACAAAGGAGAATGGGAATATATATTGGGTATACATCACCAAGTATAATTCGATATCTTGAATCTCGAACTGGTGATATGTTTACGGCATGTTTTGCCGATTGCCATTTTAATAAAGATGAATTTCCAGCGTTAGGGGGAGGAATTAAAGAAACATCAAAAGATGTTACATGATGTACACGAAATTTGATACACCTTGACCCCCCCTACAAATCAATGTGAGCTGGAAGTTCAAAAAATTATACATTTACTGAATATGGCAAATGAATTACCAGATGTGTTCACAGATACGAAAAAGGTGATGAAATCGTATATACCCGCTGCAAATGCTCCATCAAGAATTAATGTTCCAAAGGAACCATTTGATGGAAATAAAATAAATGACTCAAAAGTTCAATTGAAAAGGGGGAGACCGATGGGCTCTAAAGATAAAAATCCCCGAAAGAAAAAGAAATTGGGAAGAATCAGTAAAGATCTCACAAAAGTATTACATCATGCAGATATTCAAGAAAATGAGAAGGTTCTTGAAAATTCTGATGATGAAAGTCTTCTTGAGGAAGAACATGATATAGAAAATTGTGAAACATCCATTACCAAGATGGAAAAATCTGGGCTAGAAATGAAATAGAAGATGTGGATGGAACATTTTCATTTTCTATATCTAAAGAAATTGATGATGAATATAATGATACAGACCCGAGATCATTATCAGAATGTCGGGCGAGACCCGATTGGGAGAAATGGCAAAAAGCCATGAAAGATGAATTACTCTCTCTCAATAAAAGAAATATATTCGGACATGTGATCATTACACTAGAAGATGTAATGCATGTCGGATGCAAATGGGTTTTCGTGAGAAAACGAAATGAAGAAAACGAGATCATAAGATATAAAGCACGACTTGTGGCACAAGGTTTCTCTCAAAGATCGGGAATTGATTATGATGAAACATATTCCCTGGTTATGGATGCAATTACGTTTAGATACTTGATGAGTATAACGGCATCCAAAAAATTTAGAGATGTACCTTATGGATGTCGTGGCTGCATATCTATATGGATTATTTGATAGTGACATATATATGAAAATTCCCGATGGATTTAAAATCCCGGAAGGATCCAAGATCCCGGAAAAATCAAAAAAATTTTGTTCGATCAAATTACAGCGATCACTTTACGGATTAAAACAATCTGGATGCATGTGGTATAATCGCTTAAGTGAATACTTGTTGAAAAAGGAATATATCAACAATGTGATATGTCCTTGCGTGTTTATCAAGAAATCCTCATTAGGATTTGTTATTATCGCTGTATATGTTGATGATCTGAACATTATTGGAACTCAAAAGGAAGTTCATGATGCACGAACCCATATGAGAGAAGAGTTTGAAATGAAAGACCTTGGTAAGACAAAGTTTTGTCTCGGGCTTCAAATAGAACATCTCAAAGATGGAATATTTGTCCATCAATCAAATTATACCAAAAGGGTATTAAAACACTTTAATATGGATAAAGCAAATCTTTTGAGTACTCCAATGGTCAATAGATCACTTATTGTTGATAAGGATCCATTTCGACCTTGTGAGGATAAGGAGGAAATTTTAGGTTGTGAAATACCTTATATGAGCGCTATTGGTGCGCTGATGTATCTTGCTAATTGTACTAGACCTGATATTGTTTTTGCTACTAACTTACTTGCAAGGTATAATTCAGCCCCTACGCGAAGACATTGGACCGGAATAAAACAAATATTCCGTTATCTTCAAGGTACAATTGACTTGAGATTATATTATCCCAGAAATTCCTTGTTTGATCTAGTTAGTTTTGCAGATGCAGGATATTTATCAGATCCGCATAAAGCTCGATCGCAAACTAGGTATGTTTTTACATTAGGAGGTACTGCGATCTCGTGGCGTTCACAAAAACAGACATTGATTGCCACTTCCTCAAATCATGTGGAAATTATCGCACTCAATGAGGCATGTAGAGAATGTGTATGGCTCAAGTACATGACTCATCATATACAAGAAGCTAGTGGAATCACTACAAATAAAGAACCAACAAAATTGTTCGAGGATAATGTTGCATGTGTCGCTCAACTTAAGGAAGGTTATATCAAGAGCGATAGGACAAAACATATCCCACCAAGATATTTCTCATATACTCAAGAGCTTGTGAAAAATCAAGTAGTCAACATTGAGTATATTCGCTCAACCGACAATGCAGCAGATCTGTTCACAAAGGCGCTTCCTACAACAACATTCAGAAAGTATGTTCAGAATATTGGAATGCGTCATTTGCGAGATATATAAAGGGATTTATATATATCTTTTCGAGGGGGAGATTGCGTATCTGTACTCTTTTTCCCTTATCATGATTTTTATCCCATTGGGTTTTTACATGATAAGGTTTTTAACGAAGCAGTACGTAATACTTCGTTAATAATAAATAATCAAGGGGGAGTGTTGAAAAGTCAACAAAGGCGTCTTCGTTGAAGACGTCTTTGTTTTGATTACCTTTTTACGAAGTTTGCCGACTGACTTCTCCTATAAATAGGAGACTATGTATCATTTGTAAACTACATCAATAAGTGAACGATTCTCTCTTGTCTTTCCTCTTTTCTTCTGAGTAAAGTTATCAGTTTAATTTTATCTCTTTAGATCTTTTTCATAACAATACTCAATTTATTAATATAAAGAATCATTGAATTGTTGTACAAAAGAAAGACACCGCTCTCGTCCGCCCGTATTATCATTGGCCAGTAGAAGAGACCAATCGACCAAAGTATTCGGAAAGCAATTTAATTTCATTTAAATGTATGGTATTATTAACAAACAAA
Source organism: Pugionium dolabratum (assembly GCA_018901945.1). NCBI lineage: Eukaryota > Viridiplantae > Streptophyta > Magnoliopsida > Brassicales > Brassicaceae > Pugionium > Pugionium dolabratum. The sequence continues at coordinate 120,499 of JAEVFF010000702.1, read as the reverse complement.
AAGACGTATGGTATTAGTTATGGACAAACTTTTATATAATAACTAAATTGTTAATAGCGATGTACTACAAAACAAAACATGTTATTACCCACGAAAAAATATGTGGTCAACATGGACGAAAAATAGAATTTCTAATATAGTTTCGATGAATTTCGTTACAATTATTTGTCGAAAATCATAATCTATCAAAAATCTTTTGAGAATATTTTTATGAATTTTCAAAAGGTAGAATTGCTTGACCAATATTCGATATTTTATCATTGGTGATATTATTTTTTGAAATATCGTCAAAACTTTTGTCATGATGAATTTTTAACGAAAAGTGCCATCGGAAAAGATTTCGCAGAGTTTCAGAAAGATTTCTACGAAACTGTTTCTTATGAAATCCCCAAAAAAAATTTTACGGATTTAAATAAAATATTTCTATTGCAGTGAGGAATTGCTCTTCTGGCTTGGATTTGGATACCTCCAATGTATACATTTTTTGTTGAGCTCTTCATTCATCCATAAGATGTCTTCGTTGTAATTGGTAAGTCCAAGATATTGCACTTTTGCTAACCACAAATTTATCCAATCCCGTAGACAATTTTTTGTAACCGTTATTTTCGGAAAACATAAACAAATTAGAAGATAACAAAATTAATATAATTTAAATAAAAAGGTAAATGAAATTATCTCAAAATTAATCAGTTAATTTTTTGTTGATTCAAATTGTTGGAAAAGTAGGAATTGTCTTGGGGATCAAAATATTGGTCTTTTTATTCAATGATCTCAATGACAACACAGTACTTCACTGATTTTATTGTTGGTATACACATCCTCCATCAACCGAAGATGATCTAGATGTACATTTCCAAAAAATTTCATATAAAAAACACCAAAATTATTAGTTACTAATAAACAAATTAACCAGAAATGATAAAAATAACTAAAACACACCAAATTTTACCAATTAATCTATGCAATTTAAAAAAATTGGTGGAATCGACCTTGTGAATATACATCTCTTTTATCACCTTCGATTAGTATTTGATGGCTTCGATATTGGAAAATTCCTAATATGTAATGAAGCCCTTCTAAAAAGACATATTTTTTGACTTTTTCTATTATTTTCTATTTGTTTATATTACAAGAAAATTTGCAACTCACTAGCAAATGCTGGCTAAACTTTAGGTGGACTACAATTTGTAGCAACTACATTGAGTGTCATAAAACAAGAACAAAACCGTTGCTCATTCCTAAGATACTCCTTAGATCCATATGAGGCTAAAAAACTCCATCTATATGAGAGAATTTCCCATGTATGTTCCTTGCATTCTTAAGATGTCAGTTTTATCATCTTCCAGATCGAGAATTTACCAAATTCTACCATTCGGTCATCAATAAAACATGAAAAATACGTAAATTGTGAAGGTGCAGATGCAAGACATCCAAGACATCGTTGGTGCAATCAATAAACAGAAGCCCTCAATAGAATTTTTTAATAAGCCATGCTTCACTTTATTTTAAAGCTAAATCCCAAATCTCACCTATCATCGAGTTGATACCATCAAAGAGTTTATCATTCCTAACTTTCTAAATGTAGTACAAAATCTAAGGATAACTACGGATGTTATCTTTAATTTGAGATCTATCTAGCATTTTTTAGAGTATCCAAATTGCTTACTTCAGTGTGTTATTGACGAAATTTGTAATAAGAATTCAGTCCTGAGATTGGGAGAGCTTTTGAGAACTAGTTGTATAAATTCCAAAGGTGTTACAATGCCAAAATAGGTATCAATTTGGCATCGTTTCAATCACATAAGGTTCTAAGAACTCGACAAAGGTTAGATTAAGTCAACAACAAGTAAATTTGGATTTGGTGGGAAGAAAATACTTGTGGTTGGTCAAGGATATTCATCTACCAACCAATGGTCTTCCCAAATCATTCGTTTGATGATTAAATCTTATGATTCCCGTTTCCCCTCTATCCACTAATCCTTTAGCCATCCAAATGCTTTTCTAACCATAAGATAGTATGTATGGTTTGTTGGCCTCAAAGGGATGTGTTTTTCAGAAGTAACACGCTTTCAAATCTCTAGCAACCAATGAGGATGGATTATTTTCAATTTGCCAAAACTGTTTGGCAAGACACACTTCATTAAATTCTTCAAAATATGTGAAGCCAATTCTAAAGTTTATTGCACGAAAACCAGTCAATTTCTTTATAGAGTTTTTGAGAAACTCTACTAGTAAATAGCTATAGCACTTGTTATCTTCTTACACAAAGTTTTAGGTAAAAGATAGTATGACATAACCTAAATGGGAATAGCCATTGTTGTTAAATATATCATAACTTCTTTCAGTCCACAAGACTCAAACTTTGTTGTCCAACCAACTATTAATTCTTTGTTGAATTCTATTTTGAACATATATGAATGCATTCGAACCTTGTAGATTTTCTAGGAGGCCCAAATATTTTCCTATCCCACCATCATAGTAGACGCCTAGCTTCCTTACAATGACTCCTATTGATTTATCAAAGTTCTAAAAATGGCATGAAGCTTACTATAGCCATTAAACATTTCACAAAGTTCCTCAACTATCATTGCGTTGTTCGTTTGTCTGCCGCATCGTCTGCGGCATCGACCTGCGATTAGATGTTACAGTTAGGCGTTGTAGTATTGTTATTCGTTTGATCACCGCAGATTATCGCTACAGGTTCTATTGCAATTGTTTGATCGCAACCGCTACAATTTTGCAGCGGTTAAAATTTTTTATCGCAGTTTTCTGCGGTTGACCGCAGCGTTTGACGGTAAAAACCTATGGTGGTCAAACGAACAACGTTTGACCGCATGACGCAGCTGCAACTTCGTACGGCTACGAAATGAACAACCCTTATATCTAAAAAGAAGATGAGTGTTAGAACCGAATTTAATGATTTCAATGATTAATAGTTGAAGGCTCAACTATTCATATATTTTATATGTTTTTATCATATTTTTGATTGATTGCCATATACTCTTTTGTCATTTAGTCTTCTTGTTTAAGGGATAAAAAGATTCTTAAACCATTAAAATATTATCAGAAATCACTTTTTCACAAATATTGATTAAATTTTAGATATCACGGAAAGATGAATTTGTTTCAATATGCCAAATGCATAGCGAAAAGACTATATTCAAGTCTCGTAAATAACAGAGTAAGACAAATGATTCTATTGAATCCCATCAATTAAATTTGAGCCCAATTTTTGGGTGCTAATGTCCAGAATTCCATGAACAGTTTCACCTAACTTGTCTATGAAATTATAATCACAAATAATTAAAAATGATTCTTTTTAATAAACAATTTTATATTCCTAACTACGATTTTAGTAGTGCCTTACGTTTCACCTTCTGGTCCTTCATCACCTCTATGATTTGAGATAGGACAACACACACCATACAACCATATTGTATTGGTGAGGAATCAATATTTAAATTCGCTCTTAATCTTTCTAGTAAGCATATGGTCCACCTAATTCATATCGATTTTTATTTAATATATATCTATATATTAGCTATTGATTTTTTCATAATTTGGATTCAAACTTGGAAATGTGTATGTTTAAAAAAGTTATGTTATTTTAAATTATGTCTATATAACTCTTTCCTATAGGTTGTAATTAGCCAAATACTGTACTATTTACCTGCAAAAGTCTTGTAATTGTAGTAAATTACTATAATTTTGAAAAAATGATGGATACCAAAATCGTAATTATTTAATTCATATGTCATAGGTGTGTTTCCTAAGTAGTATATAGATATCAAACATGTTTTTAACAAATATTTTATGTTATTATGCCATTTATTAAAATAAATTCTCTAAAAGTATTATTTTAATTTTTTATTCTAAATTTACCATCATTAGTTTGTTTTTCTAACAATAACACAAATTTAATATTAGAATACCCTAAAACATATTTTTAGTAAGAAAAATAAATCTTAAACTAAAAAATGGAATTCAAGCATAATGTTTTTGTTTTAGATTTAAGATAAATAAATATTTTATATAAAAATTTCTGTTATTTTTTTATTTTAATTTTAGTGTGTTAAATTAAAAACAAAAATCTAAAAAATAGTATTTTAGGACATTACTGTTTATTTAAATCATGCTCGAAAAATTAAGAGTAATACTTTAAAATATCATCTTTTTAAGTTTATCTTCCAAGTTTATCATATTAAAAATAATATTCTTAAAATAACATAAATTATTATATATGTACCTCCAATATATTATATAAAATTAAAATATAATTTTTGGGTTCATTTTTTTATCAGAAAGAAATTTTTAATTATTTTAATATTAAATTTTTGATATGTTTAGAAATTTAAATGATTAATGTTATATTTGTAATAAAAACTTAAAACAGTGTTATTGTAATCAATTGTCCAAAAATAAACTATTTGTTAATAATATTTTGATTATATATTTTATATTGCTGTCAATGTTGGCTCCCCATGGTTATAAGAGCAACCTTTCCCGATACAAAATTCCAAAGTGAATTTGGCGAATTCAAGCATAAAAGCAGATTTAAAAATTCATTTGTTATTACTAAATTTATTATTAATATAATACAATTTCGGAGATATTTTGACTAGATCAAAAGATTCCATATATATATTATTTATAACTAATTTAAGATAAATAAATATTCTATTAAAATTTATGTTATTTTGAATTTTTTATTTTACGGTGTTAAATTAAGAATAAAATTTAAAAGACTGATATTTAAAAAAATTACTCTTTATTTTAGAAAAACTAAACTACTTGTTTATAATTTTTTGATTATAGTCTTGTTCGTTTGCTCGCCCCTGGAGATTGTGATCGCAATTACGGTCAACATTGCGATTGCAGATACAATATATGTTATTCGTTTGTGTGCAGTCGACAACTGCGAGTCTGCGATTATAGTTGATTGCAGATTTTTAGTCATACCAATGTTTTAATCAGCATTAAAAAAATTATGATGCATTACGCATCGTATGATCGTTGTGATTAACCGCAAATAACTGTAATAAATAAATGAACAATAATTTTCTGTATTTGTAGAAAGATATGACTGACAACGGAACATAATTATATATTTTATATTATTGTCAATTTTGGCTCCCCATGATTATAGAGCAACCTTTCCCGATACAAAACCACAACGTTAATTCGGCCAATTCAACCAAAAAAACAGATTTAAAAATTCACATGTTATTACTAAATTTACTATTAATCTAATACAATTTCGGAGATATTTTGACTACATGAAAAGATTCCATATAAAAATATATGAGAAAACATTTTCCATGTTAATATAATTATTTAAATATGGACTCATAATAGTGCGGTTACGTTAGGACGAATATGCCAAGTCGAGTGAGGAAAAACAAAATTCAAAAGTCTCTTATAAGAATAATGAAAACATCATTTTGCATGCTTTGTTTTCCACATGACCCACACAGAACATTCGATGACGTGGCTTAAGAGTACCGTTGATCGGTGTCTCTCGACAATCGCCAAACAATCCTGACAGTTGGTGGAGACAGAGTCTCTCATGTTGGTGAGTTTGGTATTTGACTCTATAATACTTGGAGAGCCTCATAAGTAAATGACGTAAGCGAGTATGGTTGGTACGTAAGAAAGTGTTAAATATTAGTAAGAAAGTGTTAAATATTAGTAAGAAAATATTAAATATTAATAAAAAAATGTTAAATATTACTAAGAAAATTTTAAATATTAGTATAAAAATGATAGGTTATTAAATCGATTTATTGTGATTCAATGATAAAAAAATTAAATAATAAAAAATATCTTTTGTGTCAAATGTTATTTGATATCTTTATATATTAATCGATAAGTATTTTAAAAATTAATCTACAATTTTATGTGTGATTTACAAATGTTTTACTATCAAATATCACATCATCAAAAAATCTTAAAATAAATTTTATATAAGAAATTATTTACTAAATATTTTAAAAAATAGATATATAAATTAATTTCTATATTTTGACATAGAAAAACATTTTGATATAACAAACACAATATAAAAATAAAATATTAAAAATTTTAAAAATTTAGTGAAATAAAATATAAAACAAAAATTTGGTTTAGTTAAATATTATCATGTTTATATTTTTTTACTTATTTAATAATATTCTTTATCCAATATAGAAATAATTTAAATTTATTTGTATTGTTTATTTCTTTATATAATTAATATTAAAAAAATTTAAATAAAAATAAATTATATATATAATTTATATTTAATTGATAAAAATTAATTATAATATCAAAAAAAATTTCAGTATGGATCTAAACGTAGTAAATATTATTTGCTGATTAGTAGCAAAGAAGAGGTCTAAGTTTATAACCTTCAGTCTTGACTGCGATTCCAAGAGAATATATACTAGTAAAATAGATGGGTCCCAGTGATGTGGACCGATTGATATTGGTAAAATAATTAAAATTCGAGTTGACCAATGAAAACAATGGTGGGTGATTTATTTTCCATTAAGCATCATCATGTGAATTATTATCTGTCGTCGATAAGCGAAAGTGATTAACAAGGACAACAAAGATATTTTCTGAAATTTACTTTATGTATGCTTTTGGGAATTATTCTTATTCTAAAGATAACTTTATAAGAAAAGATATTTCTTTATATACAATCTAATGAAAACATTGTTACCTATATGTCAAGCTTGAGTACTCGAAATTATTATTATTATTATTATTATTTTATTATTGATCCACAATGTGTTGATCTAATATTACAATATATTTATACGGATATTTAATATTCTTTTATGAGAAAAGATATAGTCGAATTCTACACTTCTAGAATAAACGTAGAAGTGGTATAACCACTATACCAGTTATTTTTTTCCGGTAATTATTTGTGCATGTAAAAAGGGTCTAACCTGAATTTAACAAAACCAAGTAAAAAAACGTTTTATATTATTTTATCATAATATTTTTAAAATAAATACTGATTTTTTTTACAAATATGAAAAATTGCAAGGACGAGGTTGTTGCGTTTGTTTCCAGACCTGACTCGACTCTGTGTAAAGTCCTCGTATGTCTATCAGATGGCTGGAATTTGATTCAGAATGTAGTTTTCTTTACATAACACAAAGAATTGAATAATATTGGAGAAATAAGTAAAAATGATTTTTTTTATTATTGATTTCAGCGCAATATAATAAAATTGAAACATGAATGAATATGAAATTTGGTAAATTTTTTCCTAAAAAATCAAATTAACACTGATTTCGTGCATTCACTGCAAATTTTTGTAAATTCTCTTTTCATTTAGTATCATGTTTTCAATTAGACTGTTGGATTTTTATGAGACGTGTAAAATTAGATACGAATAATAATTGTATAATGGAAGGATGAATAATTTTATGTCTCACCAAACTATAAAACTAGTATACAGTTTTATCATTATGAAATATTTCTACACGTGGGGATTTGCCAAACTAATGTGTTAAAGAATTGCTCCTGTTATGTTATTATATTTCACTGTTGGCATAATATAAGCAAACAAATAATACGATATCGCATACACTACAGTCTACAGATACTTTCTAGTTCCATGTTTAAATGACAACTAGATTTTAATCCGCAGTATGCCTATTAAATAAAATTTTTATGAAAATTATATATGCAATTAGTTTATATACCAAAATATAAAAGAGGCATTGTGATTGTTTCTAGTGAATAAATCTGTTAAAACTTAACTAAAACTAAAACAAGATGTAAATGCTTATACTAAAGCTATTAATAAATAAGTAAATATTTGATGTAGGAATTAAAGTATGTTATAGATAAATATAAAAGAATATAAATATAGTTTGATTATTTTTCAATTAAATTAATTTATAAGTAAATTTAAATGAGAATGCTGACATTATTTTCTAAAATGAAATATATATTTTTTTGTTACAAATGAAATAATTTAGGTATTGATTAGTAGTAATAGATAATGTAGAGAAAATTTTGTAAAATTTGTATTAATAGTTTTATGTGTATTAATAATTATTGACTAACATATGTGGTAATTTATCTAATAAATTAAGACTTATTTTAAATTTGATTTGAGAGGTTAGGAGGAACAACATGACAAAACTATAAATAACATGTCAAAATAAGATTGTTCTTAAAATGGTCTTCCATTAATATATATTATCATTTAATATATTAAAACAAACTTAAAATCAATAGTAGAAACAAGAGTTACAACTAAACATTTGCGATTCAATTATATTATTATACGATAAAAATTCAAATTCACTAGAAAAATATTAAACATTATATGCGAAAATAGAAATAAAAAATAAAAAAGGAAAAGATAATATGTGTTTTGAATAAGAAAATGAAATAATGTTTGAAATTGTTTCTGTAAACAAGAGATTTTGGCTCTTTTCTAGAAATTGTTTTTACATGGGGTGAAGTATTAGTGGATCCTCATCTATATTAAGAACTATATACATGCATATATATTTATATGAACAGAACTAACTAATATCAAAAATCTAAGCAATAAATGACAATTTTGAAACCTTTTTCGTATTTTAATATCTCTTTAAAATAGCTAATACAAAAATATAATAAATTAAAATTAACAGATGTAAAAATAAAATCAATAAAGTCCAATACAGTTTTCTGAAATTAATGTTTATTAAAATCTTTAATAACTAATGTAAATAAATGTTAAGTTAATGATATTAACCCATTAGACTTATACACATCTGTCAAAAGAGTATTAGACAATTGTCGTTGTTAACTCTAATATTCGTTTAACGTGTCAAATGTCTAACCGTTTGACAATTGACACTTCACATCAAAATCAATTTCAAATGAGAATACTCTCTTGATTTTCTGTCAGGCGTGATGTTTAAATAGAACCTCAACCTTTTTTTGTCAAGAAATTGTCACTGTCCTAATATATATTTATCATACATAGATTAAATAGAACAACAAAAGACAAATATAATAAATGGTTAAAATAAAAGCATTTATAACCCATTACTTCCTTTTTTACTCTAAAATGAAGAAATCATTTCAAAATGAATTTGATGTTTATTTCCATTTTATTTCCATTTTCTGCTTTAAAATGAAGTAAGGAACAAAAAAATAGAGTAACGAATAAAATGATTCTAAATATGATATCTTGATTAAGACTCTATTTTACTATTGAAAATAATGTAGGGTTAGAGAAGATTTTACTTCAAAATATAGTTCAAAGTGAAAAATTTAAATTGCTAAACATAAATCTAAATATTTTAAAAAATCTTTTTATTATCTCTATGACAATTTTGAGTAAAGATTAGTGATGATATCTTTAAAGTAAAATTTTATTTTAGAACAAACTATGATAATAATAAAAAAGACAATTGATAAAAATACTATTGTTTTAAAATTTTGTTTCAAATATTACACCATTAGTCTAAATTACCTATAATATCACAAATTTAAAATTAAAATATATTAAAGTTTTATTTTAATAAGAAAAATTAAATTCTAAATTAAAAAAATAAAAATAATATCCTAAAATAACATCTTTTTAAATTTTTTATTCAAAATCTAACACTATAAAATTGAAATTCCAAAATTCGCACAAATAATTATATAAAAATACTTATTTATTTTAAATAAATTATACATAAATTTAAAATATTAGATTTATGTTTTTTTCTCATTTAGAGTTTAATTTTTTTCTGAGTATTTTAATTTTAAATTTATGTTATTACTGGAATTTTAAACTAATGATGTTATTTTTAGAATAAAAATTAAAAAATGCTATTTTAATCAATTATCCAAAAAATAAACCCAAATATAATATTTTAAATTTATATATAATTTATTTAAAATAAATAAATATTAATTTTGTTTTTGATATTTTATTACTTTAAAAAAAATTTAAAATGCTACTTTTGAAAATTGCTGCAATATTATAACACCTATATTTGTACTGCCTTGATTTAACTGATAAATTTTACAGAGAAGGTAAAACAATTTTTACCACCATCACGCATTTCTTACCACTATCACAATATGCCACAAATCAAAATCTTTGTCTCTGCCTATAAAAACCAGAAACCGAAGCACACAGTCACCACCATAATCTAACGTCCCTGAAACCTCTTAAAAGAAATCTCAGGCACACTCTGTCAACACCACCAGCTATGGAATTTCCAGTTCATTTGCAACCTAAGTTACGTTCACTATCGCCGGAAAAATCCTCGGGCACCATTCTCCTTGGTAAATACGAACTCGGTCGCCGACTCGGAAGCGGGAGTTTTGCCAAAGTCCATGTAGCTCGTTCTATCGAAACTGGCGAACTCGTGGCCGTCAAAATCATCGATAAGAAGAAAACTGTCGATTCCGGTATGGAACCAAGGATAATCCGGGAGATCGAAGCGATGCGCCGCCTCCACCACCACCCTAACGTCCTCAAAATCTACGAAGTCATGGCAACTAAATCCAAGATCTATCTCGTCGTGGAACTCGCCGCTGGTGGAGAGCTCTTCACCAAAATCCTCCGCTTTGGCCGCCTTCATGAATCGGCGGCGCGTCGTTATTTCCAACAGCTCGCCTCCGCGCTCAGTTTCTGCCATCGAGATGGAATCGCTCATCGAGACGTGAAGCCACAGAATCTCCTCCTTGACAAGCAAGGAAACCTCAAAGTTTCCGACTTTGGCTTATCAGCTTTACCGGAGCACCGTAGCAGCACGGGTTTGCTCCATACAGCTTGCGGCACGCCGGCTTACACTGCGCCGGAGGTAATTGCTCAGAGAGGTTACGACGGCTCGAAAGCCGATTCCTGGTCGTGCGGCGTGTTCCTTTTCGTTCTTCTCGCTGGTTACGTTCCTTTCGACGATTCCAACATTGTGTCCATGTACAGGAAGATCAATAAAAGAGACTACAAATTCCCGAGCTGGATCTCGAAACCAGCTCGATCTATCATCTACAAGTTGCTCGATCCGAATCCTGAAACAAGGATGAGCATAGAAACTGTAACTGAAACCGCATGGTTCAAAAAATCCTTAGAAATCTCCGAGTTTCAATCTACCGTCTTCGAATCGGATGATCGATTGGCTAAATTGAGCAGCGATACGATCACAGCGTTTGATTTGATCTCCCTGTCGTCGGGATTAGATTTATCGGGACTGTTTGAGAGGAAGAAGAGGAAGGAGAAGAGGTTTACGGCTAGGGTTTCGGCGGAAGGAGTGGTGGAGAAGGCGAAGACGATAGGAGAGAAGTTAGGGTATAGAGTAGAGAAGAAGAAAGAGGCGAGAGCATTGGGATTGGGTAAAGGACGAACGGCGTTGGTGGTGGAGGCGGTGGAGTTGGTGGAAGGGTTGGTTGTGGCGGAGGTCAAGGTGGCTGAAGGTGAAGAGGAAGAGGAGGAATCTCACTGGTCGGAGCTAATTGTCGAGCTTGAAGAAATTGTGCTGTCATGGCATAATGACGTCATCTAGAGTTTGTTTGTTTTTTTTTTCTTTCTTGAGTTGAAAATGACTTGACTTAACTCTCAAGGTTATGTTTGAGAAAAAAAGACTTTCAAGATACAATTTTGTAAATTATGATGATTAGGGAATTTACTATCAAGGTCATCTGAGCATTCTTCTTTATCCCAAAGCACAAAGTAACAAAGAAAAATTTCCAAAGTAGATTGTCAAAATACTATTTAACAGTTCAATTTCCCCCTTAAAGTTTGCAGAAAGTACTTTATCTTCAACAAGTTTATGATATGAACTGAAGAACCCTTGCTCTAAAATCTAAACTTACTCATGGGTATTGTTGCAAGCAATCGAAGATCAGCCAGAATATATAAACTCAGTGAACCAAATTGACTATAATTTGAAGGGTTTTTTATTCACTTGAGGAGAAAACGAACTCAGTATTTCGAACAGATGTTCACAGCTTGCAATACTTGTTGAACCAGACAGCGATGTTGAGAAAGCTTTCATAATCCGTCTGTGGTCTGCACAAGCAATCACAAGACACAAAACATGTTTTAAAAATCAAAATTATCTCACAGAGATGCTCTAGCTATGAGCAACAGAAAGGGTAACTTTTTTGTTTTTTTACCTGTCTAGGGGATGATTGTCATTGGGAAAGGCTAAAACTTTAACCTCAACACCTTTCTCCTTCAAAGCCCTCACGTACTATACAACAATTAATTACCAATGAGTTTTAGTTTGCAAACTTGAAAAATTTGGAGATTCTTTCGAGTGAATAGCGAAAAAGGATCTTACTTGAAATCCATTTGAAATGGGAACACGGAGATCCTGTCTTCCCAAAAGAAACAAAGTGGGTGTTTTCACCTGCAGAAGTTACATACACAAGAAGAATCAGTAAATGTTTTCAAATGTGCTGACAATCTGAAGTTGTTGTTTGACCTTTGAGATGTGTGATATAGGAGACATTTGATGAAACCGAGAAAGATCTTCGGATGATGGGGCTTCTGTATAATGAGTCTGGTCCCCATAGGCCTCAAAGAAACACCAATCAGGTATATCTGTAATCCCAACCATTGATGCAATGTTGCATACGGGATTTCTTGCAGCTGCTGCCACAAATTTATTTGGGGCCTGTAGAACGATTTACAATAAAAAGGATGATGACTTCTCATCCGGTGACTGATAATCAGGAGGTAATTAGAGTACCTGGCCAATCAAGTGAGTGGTCAAAAACCCACCATGAGATCCACCTAGCACGGTTATTCTAGACGGGTCTGCGAATCCCATTTCAATGGCATGATCAACAGCCGAGAGCACATCTTTCACGTCCTGTGACAGGGAAGCTAGTAAATTAAGCAGACTGGAAGCCACAAGGAAGAGAAATGACATTATAGATACATATATAAAATACCTGCGATCCAACTTTTCCAGGTAGAGACTGCAAAGCATCTTCCCCAAATCCTAACGAACCCCTTCAATTTCAAACGAGACACCAAAAACAAAGTTAGGATCTTCAGAAGGTTGATGAATTAGTGGAAATTGGAGCTGTTTGCTCATAAGCGAACCTGTAGTTTACAATCAGTAGACTATTTCCGACTGAGGAAAGATAGGCCACATCCTTGGAGAAGCTGCACGGAGCAAGCGAATGAGGGCCTCCATGAATAACAACAACTAAAGGATCACATTTCCCATTCTCCTTAGACTTTGAAGACGATACGTATATAGCCTCAATAGGTTTTTTGGCTCCTGCCATGGGTTGATCATATGGAAATAAGTCAGAAATTTATCAACCTAAAATGAAAATAACAAACAATTGACAGTTGTTGTTTGTCCCCAACTGTAAGTGACTAAAAACAAGAAAACTGTTAGCGTGTACCTTCTGTAAGACCTTCAGAATTATCATTGATAGGAACTTTTAAAATTTTGAACTGAAGAGATGAAAGGCACGATGTTACCTGCCGCACGAAAAAAGATATTAAAGGGAAGGTTAACGTCATTTGAATCAAGAGGATTTAGCAGATGACTTACCTTCTCAGAGCATCTAAATATGGGCTTTTGGATATTTGACCACTGCCATGAAGGCTTCCCAGCTGGATCAAGAACTTTCTTTCCATACTTAATTTCAGGAACACTCACCGGACTGCTAGACACTACTCAGAAAAAGAAAATATAATGTTGTTTCAACTATGGTGTGTTATGGTGACATTGTGACGTAATAACTGGTTAAGAACTTGCTCAAAGATTATACCGGCAACAATATCATCACCATCTAGCGCAAGAACGCTCCATGAATAATCTGAATCGCTAGGGCTGACACGTGACACTTCACCGCTGTAATTTTCTCAACATGTATATATCAGTTAGTGCAGCAGCAAGGAGGAAATTCGGAAACTTTTCATATCTATTCATCAGCCACCTTAGCAAATTCACGTTGAGTATTACTCGACAACTGCGCCAGTAGGAAGACAGCATAAGAGTATTTCCATCTGATAGCCACGGATCACTCAAAAGGCTGGTAGCATACAGCCCCGGGAAACAACCGTCATCAGGACAATTCACAATTCGAACCTGCATTACAAGAAATTTTTTCAATATTATCAAATAACAATTAAGAATATATGTGTATAGAAAGATTTATGTATTCTTAAGAAACTCTATAGGGATATAAAGAGAGACAAAGGTCTGTATAAGCTTTACCACATCAACAATATTTGTTGACTCAGGAAGTTTCCCATCACTTGGCCAGTCAATCTTGTGAAGTGACTCGCTTGCGCAATGCGCCCCGGAATCAACAGCAGTCTTTGCGGATAGAAACAAAAGAAACTTACCATCTTTGCTGTGAGAGAAGGAAAAAATGTATCGTGAATGGAGAGTTTTTAAGAGGGCATAACTAAAACGAACATTGGACATCAGCACTGTTATGTATAAGGGGAATGTTTAACATATCTTGTGTAAGAAAGTTCAATTATAAACAGACTAAGAAGGGACAACATATGCTTTTAGTAAATACATAATTTCAAAACGCAAGGAAATTTTTTCATAAGACGTAAACCTGAACCGAGGGGAAAAACCGCTGCTTATGCTCTGAGTCAAATTATGAATAGGGAATGCTTCGTTTGCATCATCTCTGGAACATTATTAAACGTAAACCCCATAAGGTATTTATTGGAAATTAGGAATGATCAAGTTGTCCTCTAGTGAATTATAGAAGCTAAAAACTCACTTTGTTTCATTCGATCCCAATGAAACGTTTGTGAGCTTGATTGCATATATGGCACATGGTCTGTTGTAGCAGTACTTAATACCAAACTTTCTTTTATCTCCTAACCACCCCGCAAAAACCAAATACTGAGCTGAGTTTTTACTGTTTGGACTCCAAACCACCTGTCCAACACTTACCGATCTTGGAATTCCTTTGACTGGCTCGACCACTCCACTGTATATAGAAAAAGAGTAACAGCCATCAGAAAAAAGTAAAGAGAGAATGAGTCATTGTACTTTTCTAGGGAGAGACTGATGAACCTATCAACATTGATAACAAACAGCGCAGGCTGCCTTTTTCCTGCATATGCTTCTCCCCAATCCTCTTCCCAATCTCCTTGACCTTTCCAGCTTCCAATATCACTGGCCAAAGAATTTTCTTTCTTGTAATAACCTAGATGGTCAAATGTAGGCTTGGGACGAGATGGTTCCTCAGCGATATAAGCGACATGAGTCTCATCTGAATTCCAAGAGATCCCTTCAAACCTGCATCATACAGAAGCCTTACTCGTTTTTCTACTTCTGCAAAACATTGTCTTTAAAATCAACTAAAACGATGTGGTACCATCCATCAACATATACAGAGCCATGAACTTTCTGTGGGATATGAAACTCTTTCTCAAGCTGAGAAGAACTCCATATCTCAAACTTTGTAGGAGATTCGTTTTCAGGATTTTGAATTACAAGGAGCTTCAGACCCGATGGAGATGGGACAAAAGCCGATGCGCCAGACATCTCGATGGGAAATGGTGCCCAGTGAAAGTTAACAGATTGGTTACTTTCTTTCGAGATATGACCCGATAACATAAACTTCCTCCTTTTATTAGCCAAAAGATTTGCTTGACTTATAGCAAACATTGCCTGAGGACCTGCATTTCAGATATTTTGAACGTGAAATCCTCATTTCATTTGGTCAGATGAATTTCAAAAACATTACCAGAATCAGAGTTAAAAATCCAAGCTTTGTCAATGCTGGGAATATTTATGAACTCTTTAAGTAACTTCGACTGTGTGGCATACTCTTCCTCAGTAGTTGGATCTAAGCCAACATGCAATTCCTTTGCTGAGTCAGTTCCAAGAGAATCCATGGCTACAAATCTTCGAATCCAACTCTTGCAACTGAAAATTTGGATAACGCAAACAAAGTAACTAAAAAATGCTTATCTTTAATGATTGAAAAACGATTCCAATAATCAGATTCATCATCCATAATAATAAACAAACCAATATAATCAGATATGATTTGCTTCAAATTCGTTTAGACAGAACATACGAAAACCGATCAAAGAAGGGAATTTTCGGATACCCATCAAAGCAACACCATCAATTATTCTCAGTTTGGCCTAACGCAAACCCAAAAGAAGAGATTGAGAAGAAGAAGTGCTTACGAAGATTGAGTGTGTGAAAGAGTGAAATTTGGGCGTAAAAGAAGGCGACGAGGATGAAGATAAGAGGAGTGGAAGTCAAATCCCAAATTGGCGGAACAAGTGATTGGGTGAGTTAAGATTCTCGCCATCTAAATAAACAAAGAAAAAGTTGAAAACTTTTGATGTGCCAATGGCACAGTGCCATACTAACAATTTACAAGAAACATTTTAATAAAACAATTTTTATCTGTGTTATTAAAATAAATATTATAATGAAATGTTATTACGGAAATAACTTTTAAATAAATATATAAATAAATATAATTTATTAAAATAATTATATTATATATTATTGGTCAGATAATCAATATATTTGATTAAATTAATTAAAAAATATTATTATATTTATAAAAAATAATTCTTTTTCTTTCCATAATTTGTATACGCAAAAATTAATATTAAAAATAATTTAAATAAATAAAAATGACATAAATATTTAATATATATGTACTAATAAATCATATTACATAATTTGCGAATATTTTTCCTCATGCATGACGTAAATATAAATCTAGTACTATATGATTTATTCACGCCTTGCGTGAATATAACATATTATAAATTTGAATCAATATTATATTTGACTAAATGTATATGTATTCTAGTATATATTTATTATATAAGATGAATTTTATTTAGAGTAATACCCTAAAATAGCACCTTTTAAAGTTTTTCTT